>PVJN01009415.1:0-60997 GCA_004026805.1 Lasiurus borealis
ATTCCACGACCCTTGCTGTATCTCTTATCTCCTGGCTCCTGAGAGGGGAAACAATAGCCTCACCCACTGGAATACCTGGGGAGCTTATGGCCTGCTGAAGACATAGCCAGAGGCTGACTATGTGATTGAAACTACAGGAAGCCTGTAGGCAGAGGCAGATCTCTGGGTGTTTCCACTCTTATCTCCTGGCTCCTAACAACCATTATTTTGATTAGCTATTTTGCAGTTTTTACTGTTAGGCTTAGTAAGCCAAAAAAATTAACTACGGCATATTAACATAAATTAAACATTTCTATCAATTATTTGAAAGCTGTTCAATATTTTAAGATATATTCCAGCATGTGTCTTATTTTTTTGAAACAAAACTAGCTCTCAAAATATGTATGATAATTATATTCTTCATATAAATGGCTTATATGAACCTAGTTTATAAATGAAGAATAGATGTTCCAAGTAGTAAAAATATATGAACATAATTTGCTTTCTGACCCAAAAGCCATACCTGAGAAGAGCTGTTGCTCTTTTTGTTCCTTCATGTAGGAAAAGAAAGGGAAAAGGTTGATATTAATCAAAAGAATTATGACTTTCTTTCAGGAGCTTAAGAAAACATCTTATATAATAAAAAGATAATATGCAAATTGACCCTCACACCCTCGCACAAGATGCCCCCGCCATCTGGTCAAAGATGGCCACAATAAGATGGCCAGCAGGGGTGGGTAGTTGTAGGTGATCGGGCCAGCAGGGGAGGGCAGTTAGGGGTGACTAGGCCAGCAGGGGAGGACAGTTGGGAGTGACCAGGCTAGCAGGGGTGGGAAGTTGGGGGAGACAAGACCAGTAGGGGAGGGAAGTTAGGGGCAACCAGTCTGGCAGGGGGAAGGCAATTGAGGGAGACTGGGCGATCAGGGAAGGGCAGTTAGGGATGACCAGGCTGGCTGGGGAGGGCAGTTGGGGGTGACAGGGCTAATGGGGCTGGGGGACAGGCAGTTGGGAGTGACCAGGCTGGCAGGGGAAGGCAATTGGGGGCAATCAGGCTGTCAGGGGAGCAGTTAGGCATAGATCAGGCTAGCAGGGGAGTAGTTAGGGGCTGATCAGACTGGCAGGCAGGTGAACAGTTAGAAGCCAGCAATCCCAGATTGTGAGAGGGATGTCCGACTGCCAATTTAGGCCTAATCCCACAGGGCATAAATTGGCAGTTGGATTCCCCTGTGGGGTCCCAGATTGGAGAGGGTGCAAGCTGGGCTGAGGAACAACCCCTTGCCCCAGTGCACAGATTTCGTGCACTGGGCCTCTTGTTTTATATAAAACATAATTTTATATCAAATATCGAATTTAATAGTTAGCAAAACAACCTTTCACTTATTTAATGCAGTGTTACTATGAGATGGGGGTTGTTATTCTACTTTATAGATGAGAAGGAGCTCAGAGTTGGGGATCACATCAAATCCTTACATGCACATCTATCTACTGACTTCAAGACCAGTGCATCTTCTACCAACATTCTCCTTTTCCCTCATATAAATAAGAATTAACACCCTTAAGTTCAATTTCTGACATTACAACCATTGGTTAAATCATTAAACTTTTATATTTCTTTCTCTATTAGATGGTGAAACCCATTGAACCTCCTATTTGTGACTGTCATTAAGTTAATTCATGCAAATTGTTCAGAAGAGTCCTTATCACATGATTAGCACTCTATTCGTATCACTTATTAATATCATATTTTTTGAAACCAAACTTTCAAAAAAATTTGAATCTTAAGGATGAAAGTTTTTGGTCTTTTCACTGTAATTATTTCAGTGAAATGACTCTCAGTTCATTTTACATAGGCTTCATGGGAAATGTCTTTTCCCTGAAGTGACCCCAGAAACACACCTATCTTCCCCATCAAAACAAACCACCTTAAGTGGAAGAAAACTCTCCAATTAGAAAATAGCACTTATAGAAGATTTAGTGCAGTTTTTCTTGGCTCTTTGTTTCCACCACTTAGATTTCGCTTGTCTTTTTTATTTTTTAACTAGTAGAGGCAATTGATTGATTAAAAACTCTAAGGGAATAAACAACCACTGAACACAGCTCATTCAATACCAATGTTTGCATTCTGCAATACCCAATGCACATTAATTTTCTGGTTAACAAAAACAGTCTCATCTGCATATTTTTATGGCTGCTACGAATTATCATTTCGAATTAGAGTGCACATTCTATTATTTCACATTTCTCTAACACATACCCTCCATCTGGGAAGATCTATTTTCTTCGGAAACATTTGGGGCGGTTTGAAAGGATCATGACTACTCCCCGCGATTCCGTTTCCCATGGCTATTTCCCATGAGCCCTTAAAACTTAGACTCCCGGTGCATTTGTGTCTGCTTAAGAATTTTAAATCTCCTTACTCCGTCCTGTGATTAGGCCATCCCTTGACAACGATTTCACTAAAAGATTTTTGAAAGCCGAGTCCCGGGAGTAGGAGGCAGGTTTCAACTTTGAATGCTATTTTCTGATCAACTGGAGTTCCTTAATCCTCTTCTTCCTTTGCCGGACTGTGTGCCGGTAAATAGCTGTCAGCGAGGGAAGGAGTTCAATACCTCTGGGCTGTGACCCACTTAAACGCTGCTTCTGCGGGGAACAAATCCACGGCAGCCTTAAATGTCAGCATTCTCCTGGCATCCTCTGGTGTCAGCCTCCGGGATTCAACTGCCATGTGTATGTATACATTGCAGCCTTTTCAAATAAAATGCTGGATTATTACATCTGTCAGGTGAAGCAGAGGTCAATACCGAGACTGGGGTTTAAAGATGCATCATCCCCTGTATACGCTGTAAACACAAACAAAGCCAGGTTTTTTTTTTTTTTTCTCATTTTTTGGACCTAAGTGATAAATTCCATAGTTATGTGTGCTGGTCATTACAAATTGGCTGATGAGTTTTCTCTGACTTGTTTCGAAATTATCCATGATGAACTGTTGGCAAAACATTACAATGCAATGTTCTACCTGATTTTTCTTTTGTTTTAGCATTGAATGCTTCTTCATTTCAGATATGATTTTGCTAATAATTTTGTTATTATACAGTTCCCTGTGAGTGTGGGCCTGGGTAAAAAGGCATTTCTTAAAAAAATATCTCCATAATGAACATGAAAAGGGTATTAGGAAATAATTTGCCACACACTACTATCAGTTTACCAATTTTTATAGAGTTATTTTAGCTGCAAACAGTTAAAAAATAACTACTGAATTAAATGCCCGTTTTTATTTTAGTGAATTGGTGATTAAGATTTTTCTGCCACATCTCTTGGTATGTCATGATATTGTGCAAAATGTGTACATTTTTTAGAATATAAAGCTCCCCATTGAAAGCCAATATTCTTCATCGGAGGGACTCATCCTGGGTTTTCAGCGTGCAGCTCTGAGATCTCTGGGCTGACTTGGGACAGCATTATAGAGCCATGGATGCTTACCTACGCTGGTTTGTCTCCCTTTCAACACTTTTCTACAATTACAAAAGGTATAGCTGAGCTGTGCTACTTTGAACAGCTAGCGTGTTTATACTTCCTATTAAATTCACATCTGCTGTGTTCTCTACTTCCCTGGTAGAAAAGGTTCGGGTTTTATATGTCAGTTCAAGACGAAAACAGAATGACAGGTTGTAAGTTTTGGCTCAGGTGAGTGTAGAAGCAACCATAGCCGTGGCATACACAAAGCAATTGCTCTCCTGGTTGTAATTTTATTCTCCGATTGTAATGTGTGCTCCCAACTGATGCAGTTCAATTAAGAAAAGATCCGTTATTCTTTTTTTTTTTTTGAGACAAAAAGCTACCACTGAATTTTCTGGAAGCCAGTGCAGGATCAAGTGCTCCCTTTCTTTCTGGCTCTTGTTGAATGGTCAGCTCTTAGGCCTTCCAAGTACATAAGGTTGAATGAGTTGGCAATATAGTTAAGCCTTACCCCGGGACATGAAGATTCTTCGGGTCTGCAATTTCTGAAGCATGCTGGTTGAAATTCGCACACAAAAGTATAAGGATTAAAAAGAACTTTTGAAATTATTCACTATTTACAACTCAAAATATACACAACACACACACAGATAAACACACACAGAAAGTGGGTATGATGCTATATTATTCTTATTCAGTGCTATTCACTAAATAAGAATATATAGATAATTTTGAGCTATTCGGCAACAATTTCAGTACAGCGTTAATGCTATGAGCCAAGAGAAGGCATTTTCTTACTTTAGTTTCTTGAGACTTGGTTATCAAAGGTAGAGATGTAGCCGAAACCGGTTTTGCTCAATGGATAGAGCATTGGCCTGCGGACTGAAAGGTTTCAGGTTCAATTCTGGTTAAGGGCATGTACCTTGGTTGCGGGCACATCTCCAGTGGGGTGTGTGCAAAAGGCAGCTGATCGATGTTTCTCTCTCATCGTTGTTTCTAACTTTCTATCCTTCTCCCTTCCTCTCTGTAAAAAAATCAATAAAAATATATTTTTAAAAAAGGTAGAGGTGTAGGAGTATCGGAAATTTAATATTGGGATATGTGAAGTCTTATGCTAGAACAATGGAGACAATATCATATAAGGAATTCAATTTGATTTCCAAAGCCACAAAGAGGATACTCACACTTGTAATATAAACTCTAGCTAAAGTTTAGACATTCTGAAAATCATGTTTTAGAAAAATCGCCCAAATGTCAAACGCACCATTTTTTCCCCCTGTTAATATAATATGTTTGCACTCTGTTGGGGATCTTTCCTCCCACCGGAATTCCAAGTAATTAAAATTTTCAATTAGGGTAAAATATTTTCATTTGCCCCCAAAGGCATTTTAATATGAAAATATCTAACTTTTCTTTGGGGCATGTGAGAATAATTTCAGAATTTTGTTAAAGCTCCATAACTGTCAGTGGATCATGGGAAGCTATTGGATAGGTTTTAGATAATTTCTTCATCAATATCTGGGTTACATGAAAAATGTATCTTCGGTGAGGAAATATCTAGACTGGTGGAATCATGCCCTCTACTTGCTAGAATATCAGAACTTCGGTTTCTAAACCCATTAAGCTCCCCAGACCTTGGAATTATTCATTGATTAGCATTCACCTTTGAACATTTGCTCTTTGCAAGGGAGATGTCTGCTCACCCATTCAGTCCTGTGCTCAGGGAGAAAGATCTCCCTCATTCCTTAATAAAAGACTCTGGCTTTATGGTAGTTATCAACAGTGAAAACCAGGGAGTTTGAGGGAAAGAAGAACAGCTATTTAATTCTGTACAGTATTGTAGAAAAGAAGGGCTAACAAATAACTGTTACTAATTTTAACAATGGAGGCTGCAATCAAGTTCAAAAAGGGAAGAAGAGTAAAATGTCTGTCCTTGCATAATACCAATGAACAATCTAGATAATATTTGTTCCTGTTTCCTCAGAAGAATTGAGTTCTCGCTACTCGTAGATTACTAAAATGAATAGGCCAATCCCTTCTGCAAATTATTTAAAGTAAAATGAATTCCTTGAGTAAGATTGAATAAAATTAACATGGGAAGTAAATCCTTTAATTAGAAAAGACAAATAATTATTTTTTCTTCAAAGAAATGAAATTACTGCAATGTGCCTTTTGAACAGATAATAGAGAATTATTCAGTAGACAATTTTAAAGAGCCCAGAAGGAGGGAATTTAAACTAGTCAGCACACTGTTTCCAGGGCATTCTGAGATTAACTCTCTCCTCAAGGAGACAGATTCTTTAGAACTTCAGCATTCACTTCCAAGTCCTAAAATAGCATGATGGCCCCACACCACAGTTTTATTGAACAACTACTTAGTCAAGTTTTAAAAATGGTATTAGAAATGGTTAGTCAATAGATTCTTAAATTAACAATTTAGAATTCACTTTAATTAAATACACACACACACACACACACACACACACAGTTCAACTTACTTTTTCTAGTTACATTTTTCAGTATTTCAGACATTTGAGCTGAACTACTTCATGTTTTAGGAGGAATTTAATAACAGAACTAAAGAGGATTATCTAGACTCTTAAGTTCCAATAAGGAACTCAAACTACCAAAGTAAGGTAGTTTTTAAAAATAGTATCTTTTTAAGGTATCTTTTAAAAATAGCATGAAGAAACAGTACAAATACTTAGCAAGTTTCTTACCAAAGAGCTGATTAGAATTTTTAATTAGAGCTGAAATATTGTCCATAAATGTAAAGCAAAATTTAATACATAAGTAATACTACTGTTGCTTCTAAGAATAACCAGTTCATATTTGGAATAAACATATTATCCTGGGTGCACACTAGTATACAGAAAAATTAACAGAGATTTTTTTTCCCCCAGAGGTTTATATTTTTCTCTTTAAAAATGATGTAGTCATTTCAGAAGATAGATAACACTCTTTCATGTAAGACTTCCTGTTCTGCACAATAAGATGTGTTAGTAGCCTGAACCGGGCCGTCCATATCTAAATTTAAGATTTTCTATATTGTAGCCCATCGCTTTTACTAGAAGACAGTCTAATATTGTTCACAGAGTGGATTGTGTCAGACAGACCAGCACTTGAGTTTGTTCTGTGTCCCTTCCTGTGTGAGCCAGCTAAGCCTGCCTCAGTTTTCTCACTGTGAATTATCCAGAGGGACTGTAACTGCTGTGGAGGATTGCTGAAAGAATTGAGAAAATGCCACGTAACTTGTTGAGCACCGTGTTTATACCAAGTACTGTTATTATAGTAATTTTTCATACAGGATTACACACGAAGAAGGAAAGTGAGCGTGCGGACGGCGCCAGCCTTAGGACGTTGGAGGCTTTTCTGCTTAATTAGGCCAGAAAGAATATTGGAGACATATGTTTCTCCATTACCCCGACTCGCTGGGGAGAAATGAAGCTGTGTCCCGGAGCCTGTAGACGTCAGCAACTTCTAATGTCTCCACTGCATTTGGAAGAGTGCTGACATGTGGCTGTCATTAAGAGCCTTAGGTGGCATAGCTGTATATTGGAAATTACTGCACCTTCTCCATCTGATGATCTTGCCCTAGGGAGTTAGGGACACAAAAGCGATGCCGAACATGTCTGCATTTGTGAAAGAAGCCCTTTTATTAAAAAAAAAATCATTAATAATACAGGTGAATTTAAAGTCCGGAAGTACAACGTTTGTTTCAGCTAGAAAGATAAAACATCTTGGGCTAATAAGACATCGATTCTCACTTTTAATGAGAAGGACTCGGTTGTAAACAGGCCACGAGATTAAGCCTTCTACTTCTCAGGGAGAGAGATCATTAAGGAGAAGGCGATGCTTTCTAAAGCCAGTGGGTTAAAACCGCTAAAAGATGATCGAATTCTTATCCATGAATGGACCATCATTGATATAACCTATCCATACGTTTACTGTTCCGTGGCCTGAGTACTTGGATAAACTTTGAACGTTCAACTTAGTTTGGGGACCCAGAAACTATCAAGCTAGGTTCTAGAGGCGTGAGAAGTGACCACCATCTCTTGACACTGTTAGGAAGAGCTTTTAGGAAGAAGGATTTTAGCCACACGGGGATACAATCCTGCATTGCAACCGAGGCCTGGGGTTTGATGGATGTTACAGTTGGTGCTGCTACCCCCCTTTTTGTCCATTAATGAGAACCAAGGCTATTTTTATCCTGTCATTTTTCTAAGTCAGACATTCTCTGGAAATGGCTACTGGAATCTGATGCATGAGAAGAAAGAAAGAAATTGGGGAGAAGAGTGTTTGGGCAAACCCCGAGAATATCAGAAGAAAAGAAAAAAAGTAAAATCTCTATCCTAGCCCTTTTCTCTGGAAAGGAAAAATGAACAGTTCATTAATACAATTTTCATTCTCAGAAATAATATATATTATCTATTTTAAGCAAAACTTTATGAAATAGGTTGAGGAAGAAAATGTGGCTCATAGTTTTTTGTTTCTTTTCTTTCTTTCTTTTCTTTTTTATAGTAATGGGTCATTCAGACATTCCTCCCCTCCTTTTAACTTTTTACTATATAATTTTGGTCATAACTTAAAATGTCCTTTTATAGTTACCAATTAATTTTGGATATTGGGCTTATCTGGAATTCACTCTGAGTTGTTAGCTTTTCTTTTTGGAAAGAAGAGTTTCTATCTGTCTCTGTTTATTAAAATTACTTATAAAATGTTTGTAAATTCCCTATGGACAGCTACTGTAATCAGTACATAATAAATTTTTTAAAGTTCTTTTTTACCTAACGTGAGAGTCATTATTTTTATCTTACTCTCTATTTGTTGATAATTCTGATATGACTTTAATTTATGCATTTTAATGCAAGGTAAACATCCCAGTGATGAGAAAGTCACACTAAGATCACTGCACAACACTAACACAAGGAAGGTACATTTCCATCCTGTAAAGAGACAAATTGCTAGCAATCAAGGTCATAGAGTGCAATAGTTAATTGGGCTTTTGAGAAAAGAAATCTTGAAACAAGATTAAAAATAGCATTAAAATATTATTCATGATTATGTGTAGTAGCAAAACACAAACAATACAGTGTGGTTAATTATAATAAACTCGAGTCCCGGTGCACTAAATTTGTGCAAGGGTCTTTGTGTCCCTCAGCCCAGCCTGCACCCTCTCTAATCTGGAACCCTTCGAGGGACGTCCAACTGCCCATTTAGGCCTGATCCCTATAGGTTCAGGCCTAAAGGGGCAGTCAGACATCCCTCTCACAATCCAGGACTGCTGGCTCACAACTGCTCACCTGCCTGCCTTCCTGAGTGCCCCTAACTGCTTCTGCTTGCCAGCTTGAACACTCCTAACCACTCTCTGGCCAGCATGATGGATGCCTAACTGCTCCCCTGTCAACCTATTTGCTCCTAACTGCCCTCCCCTATAGGTCTGGTCATCCCTAACTGCCTCTCCTGCAGGCCTGGTCCCTCCCACCTGCCCTCCCCTGCTGGCCATCTTGTGGTGGCCATCTTGTGTCCACATGGGGGCAGTGGCCAATTTGCATATTACTCTTTTATTAGATAGGATAGAGGCCTGGTGCACATGTGGGGTCCAGCTGGTTTGCCCTGAATGGTGTCCTAGATCAAGTTGGGGATTCCCTTGGGTCATGAGGTGACCTGGGAGAGGAACCTGTGGTGGTTTGCAGACCAGCCATGCCCCCCAGTGACTCAAGTGGAGGCCCTGGTAACTGGGATTTATTTGTCTTTTATAATTGAAACTTTGCAGCCTTGAGCAAAGAAAGCTTGGCTTCTTCCATCGCTGGGGGCAACTCAAAGGCTCCTGCTCTCTCCAGCTCCATGGCTGCTGCCATTTTTGTTGGGATTTATTTATCTTCTATAATTGAATCTTTGTAGCCTTGAGTGGAGGCTAAGGCCAGCCAGGGTGTGCTGAAAGCTTGGATCCCTCCATTACTGGGGAAACCCAAGCTTCCTGCTTGCTCTGTGGCTACAGCCATCTTGGTTGGGTTAATCTGCATACTCACTCCTGATAGACTGGTGGGTGTGGCTGAGTGATGGTTAATTTGCATATTATTCTTTTATTAGATAGTATTACAATAGTTTGCTTCTACAAAGCTTTGCTATATGAGAGAGTGTGATATATGTGTGAGAGTATGGTATAGTTTAATAATTTCTACTTAGAATTGCTGTGTTTTTTTCTCCCATGGCATCTTTAATGCAGGTCTCTCACCTGAGGGGGCTATGCTGTAGCTAAAAGAGAATCATTTAAAGAGCAAAATTACTATTAGACACAATCAAGTATATATATATATAATAGAGAAATATGGTAATTAACCAGGATGCTGTACAGGTCAACCTGGCAGGAGGAGGTTGCACTTGTAGCATCGGGGGTGGGGTGGAGGGGCCTCAGTGTGCCTGTGTTAGAGGAGGACCTGGTAAGCAGCCGCCAAGAGAGACAGGGCTGGGCAGGAGATTTGAGACTGGGTGGTGCCATGTGATGTCAAATTGCATGCTGGGCTCCTAATGTGTTTATAAAAGGCCATATATGAGGAAAGAATATCACAGTCATTGAAAAATATCTCACACATCCTATATAATAAAGAGGTAATATGCAAATTGACCATTACTCCAACACACAAGATGGCCGCCCCCCTGTGGTCAAAGATGGCTGCCACAAGATAGCTGGCAAGGAGGGCAGTAATGGGCAATCAGGCCAGCAGAGGAGGGCAATTGGAAGGGACCAGGTCTGCAAGGGAGGGCAGTTGGGAGCGACCAGACCTGAAGGTGAGGGCAGTTAGGGGCAACTAGGTCATCAGGGGAGGGTAGTTGGGGACAATCAGGCCAGCAGGATAGCAGTTAGGTGTCAATCAGGCTGGCAGGGTAGTGTTTAGGGAGTAATCAGGCTGGCAGGCAGAAGTAGTTAGGGGCAACCACCGGATTGTGAGAGACATGTCTCAGATTGGAGAGGGTACAGGCTGGGCTGAGGCACAGTCCCCCATGCACAAATTTCATGCACCATGCCTCTAGTTATTAAAATAAAATAAAATTTTGAAACAGGTAGAATCTACTTAAAAATTTCCTTTTAAGATGAGAACTAAAATTTGTCCAAGGAAAATAAACATGAAAAGTTCAAGTAAGAAAGAGTTGATGTGTGAAATAACTTTCAGTGAAAAAAAAAATTCTTGTCTAGGTATAATGGTTAGTAGGCACTGAGAAAAATCTCAGATTAAAGATAAACAAAGCCATGCTTACATCATGGAACTACAATGTGAGAACAAAAACAAATCTATTGAGTATTAAACTTCATGATTTCAATATTGAGGTGCAAGTATCACATAGCATGGTTCACCTTTAATTATTTTAATGCAGGGTAATTAAAGGACTTGGCTGGGATTGCTCAGTGGTTGAGCATCGACCCAGGAACCAAAAGGTCATTGGTTCACTTCCTGATCAGGGTACTTGCCCAGGCTGTGGCTCAATCCCTTGCAGGAGGCAGAGAATAGATGCTTCCCTCTCCTTGATGCTTCTCTCTCTCTATCCCTTCTTCTCTCCTGTTTCTAAAATCAATAAAAACACATTTTAAAAAAGAATAATTAATCCATCAGGGATTTTTAAAAGTCTTTTTTATTGGAAAATATTTAGAGGAAAGATGAAACATAAAAAGAGAAACAGAGTAGAGCTCTTATACTTGAGAAATATTGGTGTAATCATGAGAGATAAGTCTGGTGTGTCTGTATGGAGAAAAAGGTGTGGTTTTCCAGGAGCCAGAGCCAGAGACTGACAATGTGTGTTGCAAGATGACAATATGACAAAGGTATTATTTCCTAATATTGCCCTGTCCCTGTGGATGATACCAATGAGTGAAGCTAAGAGGACAACGGAGCAAAACAAAAGGAGTATTATGGTTAAATAATCCAAGAAAAACTGAAAGTATCTCAAAATTCAAAACATCTAATTTTAGTTTCCTTAAGACAGAGGAGAGGAGAGAGACGGGTAGAGGAGATTGGGGAGGGGAGTTCAGGCAAATTGTTCCAATTATAATGAGGCCACATTTACATAAAAATAACAAAATTATAGAAATTACACTTGATTAATTCAAATAAATTCTACCAATGTCTATTTTCAGAGTGTTTACAGCATTGAATTGAGATCTTGTTTTCATCTGTAGCTCTTTAGAGCTTTAGAAAGCTTATACGGATAATTGATGTTCTCTATTCCCACCCATTCATTTACAGACAGGAAACAAAGAGGCTCGCTTCTGAAGGGGAGCAGAATATGCCATCTCAAACTATGCCACTTTGGCATTTTGATGATTTTGAATTAAAATTACTTAAGAAACAGCGAGTATAAGAAGGATACCGGGACCTCCTTTGTCACCCCTGAAAGCAGGAAATAAATCTCCCATGTGAAAGCATCCTTCTTAAACCAGGAGATTAAAGACATTTTATTGCCAGGGATGGAGAATTCAAAGCTGAAAAGACAAAATCCTCACCTGAGGATATTTTCCCATTGATGTTTAGAGAGAGTGGGAAGGAGGGGGAAGAGGCACACACAGAGAGAAACATCAATTTGAGAGAGAGACATTGATTACCTCCTGCATGCAACACAACTGAGGCCTAGGATTGAGCCTACAACCGAGGTAAATGTTCTTGACTGGGAATCGAACCAAGGATTCTTCAGTTCATAAGCCCACACTCTATACACTAGGTCCACACCTTGTTACCTCTTCACCAATTTGCTACCTCAAGCCAAAACCAGCTAGGTCCACACCTTGTTACCTCTTCACCAATTTGCTACCTCAAGCCAAAACCCCTTTGTCTTATCTGTTCTTCAGAAATTTATTGTTTCTTTGTCTAAAAGCTGCTTGCTTTGGTCACTTTTTTAAAAAAATCTTTATTGTTCAGATTATTACAGATATTCTTGTTTTTCCCCCTATAGCTCCTCTCTACCCGGTTCCCACTCCACTCCAGGTCTTCTTCCCCCTTCCCCGCTGACCTCATCCATAGGTGTAAGCTCTTTGTCCAATCTCTTCCTGCACCCCACACATCCCGTTCCCCCTGAGAATTGTCTGCTCCCTTTCCATGCCCCTGATTGTATTACAATGACCATTGTGAGCACCTCTAAGAGAAAGCCGCCCTCTCATTCCTGTCCCAAGGCCAGACAGTCCAGTTTCTCCCCTCATGTGTCTGGGTCCCCCAGAATCACACCTGAAACTGGAATTCAGAGCCAGCCAGAGCTTGTATCTCCCTCCTGATTAAGAGAGCAGCACATCCAGGTGCTAGCACTTTCTGCACCTCCACACCTCTTACCTGTCTCAGTGCTCCTTCTTCCCCTCTCTAGTTGTGGAACTTCCACTCAGCCAGCTTTCCCGCCGTACTGGGTGGTAATTTCTCTGCCTTTCAATTGTAATGTTGATGTGGTTGTGAGAGGCAGCAAGTATAGGTGTTTACCTATGCCGCCATCTTGGTTCTTCCTGGTCACTTTTGAAAGCCTCATATGTTTGGGCCCCTCCTACATACGACATGGATGTTTTTTTTCTTTCATTAATGTGTGATATCAATTTAATAATTGATAAAAAATCTAGAAAGGACAAAGGGAAAGCTTCCCTTCCTGAGTTAGCCTCCTGCTATGGTTTTTCCCTCTCTGCTCTTACCAGGGCATCACACTCACTGGTAGAATAAACCATTTTAACTTCTCTGACAAACACCTGGGTTGTTTCCATATCTTGACTCTGGTGAACAATGCTGTCACCCAGACCTAACTGGG
The DNA here is from genome assembly GCA_004026805.1 of Lasiurus borealis. Classification (NCBI taxonomy): domain Eukaryota; kingdom Metazoa; phylum Chordata; class Mammalia; order Chiroptera; family Vespertilionidae; genus Lasiurus; species Lasiurus borealis. The sequence goes on from PVJN01009415.1 coordinate 13,210, forward strand.
CATGCCTATGGTATTTGGCCTTCCCTTTGCTCCTTTCCAGTTATTAATAACTGTGTTTATTACAATGGTATCAATATAATGAATAGGTTTTAGAGATAGGGTGTACAGCATGCTGATTATACTTAATAATACTGTTTTGTATACTTGACATTTGCCAAGAGTAGATCTCATTATTCTAACTTCAAATGCACAGGAAAACTATGTGAGGTAATGAATGTGTTAAATTGATTGTAAGTGACTATTAAATTACACACCTTGAAAAAAACACCTAGAAAATAATGTAATACAACTTAAATATACACAAATTTTTTTGGCAATCATACCTCCATAAAGCTGGAAAAGTAATTTATTTTTATTGTGGGGCTATGTCAGCTAATTCAGATTGTTATATGATTCATACACAATTGCTGGTTGGTAAAAGAAATATTTCTCTGTTCATTCATTGCCTGCAATGTCTCTTACTGGCTTAGCTTCCCAAACATCTCTGGAACTTTTCATTTTCTTGCATATACAGAATAAAACAAACCCGGGAATCCTCTAGCTCTTCTAACATAAAGGATTTTCCTACTTATCTGCTTCATCCATTATTTCTAAGGTGTTTTTTTGTATACAATTCAAGTATTATAGTTGATTGGCAAATTGAGAAATGAAGCAAAGCTTGAAAAATAGAACTGCTTCTAAAGAGGATAATTGTTTCCTTCACCCACATTCAGTGCTTCATTTTATTTCACGAAGCAACAAATGAGCAACTTGACTTTCCATGTGTATTTAGTCCTCAACTTTTTAATTTACCCTCTGGGAGACTATGAGGTGGTACCGTAAGTAATTCCGCCTTTCCCAGGGCAAGCTGTGCCCTGTTAGGTTTCAATAAATATGCTCTGGTAATCACTTTCCATTTGGAAAAGCAAAACAAAATATGTAATATTCAGAGTTATGACTTCCTCCGAGTGAAAGAGAAATCATCCTGCTGTTAATAATTTGCATGTAGATAAGGCAGAAAGCCACATGCTTCAACATAGATGCCAGAGGAAAAAGTGATTGCAGCTGCCTGGTGGAGTTGTGGCTCTGTCCACCTGGTGGGGGAACGTAGCCCTAACGACAGCTGCACTTCCTGAAGCTCCCCTTTCATTAATTAGATGGTTGTTTCCGTTTAGAATTTTATTTTTTTAATTTATTTTTATTATGTTTATTGGGGTGACAAGGGTTAGTAAAACCATTCAAGTTTCAATCATACAACTCAACAAAACAGCATCTGCACAGGGCATTGTGAGCCCATTGCCCAAAACAAAGTCTCTTTCCGTCCCCACTTATCCCCTCTTTTTCCTCTTCCACTCCCTGCAATTCCCTTTCTCTTTGGCTATCACCACACTGTAGTCTGTGTCTATACATATATTTATATGTATACTAGCAGCCTGGTGCACAAAATTCATGCACAGGGGAGGAGAAGTTGGGGAGGAGGGCTTCCAGCCTGAACTCTCTCCAATCTTGGACCTCGGGGGATGTCCAACTGCCCATTTAGGCCCTATCCAGGTGGAACATCCCTCTCACAATCCAGGATTGCTGGATTCCAACTGCTCCCCTGCCTCTGCCTGATTTCCCCTAACCACTTCTGCCTGCCAGCCTGATTACCCCCTAACCAATCCACTGCCAGCCTGATCGATGTCTAACTGCTCCCTGGCTGGCCTGATTGCTCCTAACTGTCCTCCCCTCCAGGCCTGGTTGCCCCCAACTGCTCACCCCTACTGGACTGGTCTCCCCAACTATCCTCACCTGCAGGTCTGGTCCCCACAACTGCCCACAACTGCCCTCCCCTGAATGCCATCTTGTGGTGGTCATCTTGTGTCCATATGTGAGTGGCCATCTTTGACCACGTGGGTGCTACCATCTTGTGTCTTGGGAGTGATGGTCAATTTGCATATCACTCTTTTATTAGATAGGACATTTTTTTCTTAATCCCTTCATCATTTTTTCAGCCAAACCTCAACACCCCTCCCCTCTACAGCTGTCACTCTGTTCTATGTATCCATGCTTCTGTTTCTATTTTGTTTGTTAAATTATTTTGTTCACTAGATTCTACATATAAGTGTGACAGCATGGATAGACTTAGAGAATGTTATGATAAGTGAAAGATGAATATCATAGGGGTTTCCATTTATTTTTTTCACTAAAGTTTGGACTCTTAGAGGAAGACATAGATGATTGTAGAATTTCTTTGGATGTAAATGAATGTAATAAAAGAAGGAAGTTACTTTCTTCTTAAGTGTTTGAACAACTAAATTAGGCTTCAGATTTTTTGAGGTTATGGTTTATATTTTTATATTTAAATTTAATTATACAGTTAATATCTTAAATTCTGGGATTTTCTTGGAATTTAGTTTGCTAGTAGAATTTTATCATAAAAGAAGAATCACTTGGACAACTTATTAGTGTTTGTTATTTTTTAGGCAATAAAAACATAAAATTTTATATTTAACTTTTTAAAAAATATTGTAAAAATTTTAGAACCTGTGCAACAAACCAAAAAATAATTCCACCTGAGTCTATGTTTTCTTGTTCCTAATATAAACTATAATTATGGTATTAAGATATATTTCTATTAAACCAGTTAATGAAGGATAAACACCACATAATATCACTCATTTGTGGATAATAAAGAACATTATAAACTGATCAAAAGGATAGATACAGAGGCAGTAGAGCATCAAAGAGACTGTGAAATTACAGCAGGAAGATGAAGGAGAGGTGGGGTAGATAAGAGATCAACCAAAGGACTTGTATGCATGCATATAAGCATAACCAATGAACACAAGACACTGGGGAATTGGGGTATGCCTGGGAGGTGGGGGGCAATGAGAAGACATGTATACATGTAACACAATAAAAAATTTGAAAAAAAATAAAAACACAAATAAAAATATAAAGATCACTAATGACCAAATAAAAAAAAAAAGATATATTTCTATTGAGTTAAGAGAGAAAGGGAGAGGAGAGAGATATATAAACATCAATGATGAGAGATAATCATTGATGGCTTGCTTTCTGCATGCCCCTTATTGGGGATTAAGCCAAAAACTTGGGCATGTGCCCTGACTGGAAATAGAACCATGACTTTCTGGTTCATAAGGTTGATGCTCAACTACTGACCATGTTGGCCAGGCTATAATATTTTTATAGTTAAAACCTTGATTTAAGACAGGGAGAAAGTATTTAGTGCAAAAGTCACATATTATAAAAGATTTTAGTGGGGACTATGTTATTAATGGGCAAAATTAATTTGGAGAGTCTCCTATAAATTATGTTCTACAATTCTGTGGGAAAGACATGAATATAGTGTAAACATTTAAATATTTTTTTCCCATTTCTGTTAAGAGAGTATCTCAGACTCAGTACTGTATACTATCTTTACAAATACAACATAGCCCTATATTTTATTAAAGTTAAATACAACTTTATTTTTCCATATTTTAATAAATAGAATGGTTCTGAATTTCCTCAAGAGCCATGAAAGCTCAAAAAGATAAAATCATTGTTAGCTTTCAATAGATTTGGTAATTGTCCTAAATACATTGTATTGTGTTATTTGCTTGGGTCCCAAACAGAGAAAGGTAGATGGGTGTTTTAGTAAATTTTCAGGTGAAAAAAATCTATTATAGTCATAGTTCTACTTTCTGCAGCAAGGGAGGATTATTACTTGGGAGAATATCCTTTGTCCTCGCAAAGGAAGTAATAGATACTAACACAACCATATGAAGTGATCTCCATGTATCCTATTTCCCTCCAACTTTTTTAAGACTCCAAGTCATCCTTAGCTATTATATAAAATTCCAGATCCTGGTACTTGGTCTCTCTCATGTATTTCTTTTTAAAAATGGCAGGATGCTATTTTATGAGCTTTCTCATTCTTTTTTTTAAAAATATATTTTATTGACTTATTTTTAACAGAGAGGAAGGGAGAGAGATAGAGAGTTAGAAACATCTACCAGCTGCATCCTGCACACCCCCTACCTGGGATGTGCCCCCAACCAAGGTACATGCCCTTGACCAGAATCGAACTTGGGACCTTTTAGTCCACAGGCCGATGCTCTATCCACTGAGCCAAACCGGTTAGGGAGCTTTCTCATTCTTATAAAATTTTAAGAGTATTGCCAAAAAATGCTTAAGAACTATAGATTTCAATATTGCCACAGGGGCATTCCTTCATCTAAAATACACTGATCTATATCTCTCTGGTATACTCTGGACACGATCACTGTGTATAAAACAAGCAGTAGCCCAAAGCATTTAAATTCCTTTCTAATGCACATTTATATGGACAAGGCCTACCACTGATTTTATATACATCTCACTTGGAAGTTACACAGCTTCTTTATTTTCCTTTTCTTGAAAATGCAGTTACCAATAGATGATACAATTTATTGGCATTAGGAAGAGGAGAAAGGAAATAGAAAAGAATGGAAAATTCAGAAGGTAAATAATCTTATCCTGAATATTCCACATTACAAAAATTAAACCACAGAAGCTCAAAATGCAGTACTAATAATTTGAAATATGTGGGTTAAGGCTTTCACACTGATAGAAATTTTAGTGCTAACTATCCACAGAATGATTTTGCAGGAAACCAATCTTTGTGTCTTTAAAAAGATGATATGAAAAGTTGAAAGGTCTATAAAAATTAGGATCACTTTTTTTCAAGATTTCTTAAATCTTTCTTACCCATGAATGATAGATATATGAAAAAAGGAGTCAGGGCACCACATTCTACAGAGCTACAAACTGCGGAGTGAATGAGCAGAGATGGAACTCATTTTTCTTGCTGTCAAGGTCATAAATGTTGGGTTTCACTAGCCTGAAGTTCAATAGAACCGTATCAAGGTTGCAAGTTATCTCTTAAATAAAATTAGGCTGTCTTTGATACAAAAAAATGTAGTATTCTATTTGTGGGTTTGTAATCTGGTCTCTGAATGAGTAGACCCTTTATTGTCTATCCGTAGTGTCTATGTTGCTATTATACAAGATAAAGTGTTTTTCTGCTTAGTCACCCTCTCGTGGTGATTTTAGCTGTTGCGTTTTTTAACACTTTGGACAAGGAAATAAAAACAAATGGTCTAAATTCCTCTTTGTATTTGACCGGGTTTTGAAAGAAAAACAGCATAATGTAGTATTTTTCATGTTTCTTGAGGATCAGGCAATGATTGCTTAAGATAGCAAACATACAGTGCAGAAATAACCATATACTAATGAATAAGCATATGATGACATGGGATCAGTATCTTAAATCAGGTCTTACAATTAGGCATATATTTGAAATCTTGATTATCTTTTTTTTTTTTAATCTTTACCTGAGAATATTTTTCTATTGCTTTTTAGAGAGAGTGAAAGAGAGAGGGAAAGACAGATTGAAATATCTATGTGAGGGAAACACACCCATTTGTTGCCTCCTGCGTGCCCCCTGACTACAACCCGGACCACAGGGGAGCCTGTAACCCAGGTAAGGACACTGGACTGGGATCAACCTGGCACCCTTCAGTCTGCCAGCTGACGCTCTACCCACTTAGCCACACTGGCTAGGGCCAAACCTTGATCATCTGTATTGAGATTTTTGCAACCAAACTTGGACACTCAAATGGCAAAATGCCTTGGAGTGTGAACAGTGTCCACGTTCCTATGCCAGAGGTGTCAATCCAGGCAGGTTATTAGCTCCAGGAGATCTCTGCTGCTTTTCTCCCCACCGAGCAGAAGCCCAGAAGGATTTTCCAACCCGGCCACCTGTTAAATAAATAAATAAAAAGGACAGGGGAATAAAATACATTCAGTGACACGAGGGGGTGGTCAGCAAGGGCACACGATCACCATGGTCCTCTTCTCGGGTCAGAGTAAAGGGCCAGACAGTGTGGGCTTTGTCCTGTTGTGTAACGGGGGCCGGTGCAGACCGGTAGAATGAAAATCCTCGGGAGAGACAGCACAATCCATCTTTTCTGAAGATGAAATTGCTTTGGTCAGAAGTTGCTTTGGAAGCAGATAACACTCAAGAGAAATACAAAATCAAGGGGGTAAGTTTAAACTGTCTAAACCAGTGGTTCTCAACCTTTCTAATGCTGCGACCATTTAATACAGTTCCTTGTGTTGTGGTGAACCGTAATGTAAATATCTGTGTTTTCTGATGGTCTTAGGTGACCCTGCTAGTGGTTCTCAACCTGTGGGTCACTGATGCAGAGCCTAAGACCATCAAAAAACAGGTCACGACCCACAGGTTGAGAACCGCTGGTTTAAACATTAACACGTAATTGTTGCATGAATAACACCTCTTTACGAGTGATTACCTGTAAATTTATTTTCACGTCACTAAACAAATATTTTCTCTCAATCAAAACTGAAGCTGGAGGTAGAAGTAACGAAAAGGTCTCATAGTTTGTATATCATATCTTCATAGAAACTAGCTTAAAATTAAATAAATAGGTCATGTTTCAGAGATGATACTTTGTTTAATAAGTGGTAGTCAATCTAGGCAGTCCAATATTTTATTCATACTTTTAATAATACAGAACACAAAGTAATGGGAAAAAGTTAAAGCCAAAAGTGTGATACATATGTAAACATTGAATAGACTCAGTTTGCATTAGCTTCATGATTTTTTTAATATGTATTTTTATTGATTTCAGAGAGGAAGGGAGAGAGGGAGCGAGAGATGGAAACATGAATGATGAGAGTGAATCATTGATCGGCTGCCTTTTGCAGGCCCCCACTGGGGATTGGGCCCACAACCCAGGCATGTGCCCTTGACTGGAATTGAACCCAAGACCCCTCAGTCCACAGGCCAACACTCTATCTGCTGAGCCAAATGAGCTAGCTAGGGCATTAGCTTCATGATTTTTAAGTAACAAAGCTCAAAATAATTTCTCAAAACGTTTCAATAAATAAAGTATTAGCTAAGTCTAAATGATTGGCATAAGCCTAAATGATTGGCATAAGCAAAAAGAAAATAAGAAATGAGACCATGAATAAAGCAATTTATTAAGAAAGTAAGCACTAAAAAGAGGGAGCATGCCAAAGATAATAGGAATAATACAAAAAAGGGTCAAGTATAGTAATTCCATGGGGAAAGAAAAATGAATTGCATAAATATTAATTTGAAATCAAAATGGAAATGTGTAATATTGGGGCAATAAGAAAACTATAATAAAATTAGACCAGCAATTTCGAACTTTTTTCCATCTCATGGTGCACATAAACTAATTACTAAAATTCTACAACACACTAAAAAATATATTACAGTTTTTACTGATATGAAAAAAAAATATAGGTATAATTGGGTTCATTCATGTCAGATGGCTATTGTTTTGGCTGTTGTCATTTTTTAATTTTTATTTGACAATCTAAAGGAAAAAAGTTCAATACCTCTGATTAATCATTCACTCATTGCATAAAAATTCTTGTGGCATACCTAGGTTCCCTGGTACACCAGTTGATAATCACCCTATTAGACTGTCAATTAGCTCACTGATAATGTGAATTCTAAATAGTTATTTTGATATGAAGGCACAATAATAACATATAAGACAGATAAAACTCATTCAATAAAGCATGTGATTGCAGTGATAAGTCCACGAGAAGGATGTCATTGTTTATATCCAAATAAAATTCTATTACAATCACTTTCAAGGCTATGTTAGGAGTTGTGCAAGCTATGATTCGAATCCAAGAGAGGTAATAAATGACCTAAGTTAAAAATAAAGTTCCTTTATCTAACGCTGAAATTCTGTAGCAGCATAAATATCAGGAGTTCATTAAGCAGGGGTGGATTTTTCTCTTTGACTTTGAGTAGCTATCTGTATAAAAAATAAGAGAAGTCATTGACCAGGGGAAAAAGAAGTATGGTTTACTTTAAAATTCAGTTCAGGTGGTTTACTAAAATGTTGTTTTATAAAATTTGAATTTTGTAATTATAATCTTCAACTTTGTCCTTACCTTTATTGATAAAGTCTGAAGGCTGCCTCCATAACCATGACCAAAGCAAGTCAGTTGTATTGATTATAATCGGGAAAAGCTTGCTAGATAGATCAAAAGAGGACCTCGTAATTACAGGAGGGAGCAAGCAACAGGCCTGACTGTCTTTTCTATCAACAATCTTGTATTCTTTTCTTTACTTTTCCGTTTACTGTATTTGCTATAAAGGTACATGCATGTCTATATCTGTGTGTGTGTATGTATGTTTCAATTCCTCTTTAGGTTATCTGTTCTTCACATAAATATTTTAAATAAAATAATCTTTAAGAAAGATTTTAATAGCAGCACCTGGGAACTAAAAAGACAACTACTCTTTCTTATGAAGAAAATAAAATTGGCTTTGTCCAGAAGAACGTCTGGAAGACCATCCATTCTAAGAATATCCATCTCTAATTTTTCTCTGCCATCTTAGTAAACATGTGTTATAATTAATTGTTGAGTAAGTCTCACTGATATGTGATTGAGTATTGGTACAAATAAATAGTATTCAAAAGGTAGGTGGCATTAACCAGAAACCATAAGTCAGTGACCATTAAGTAGTTCAGTGTGGTTAAGGACTTGCTCTTCCAAAGGGGCATTTTTTAATAATATAAAAGTATTATAATATCTACACTAATAAAAGAGAAATATGAAAATTGACCATCACTCTGCTATGCCCACCAGCCAATCAAGAGTATGCAAATTAACCCAACAAAGATGGTGGCAGTCACAGAGTTGGAGCGAGCAGGCTTGGGTTGTCCCCAGGGATGGAGGAAGCCAAGCTTCCTGCCTGCCTGGACTTTGCTCAAGGAGGGGCTGGAGAAAATAAAAGGGGGGAGAGGCTGGGAGCCTGGGTTGCTGGGGGGCATAGCCAGCCTGAAAATGGCCCCAGCCCCTTATCCATGCTGGCAAGGCACCCCAGAGGGGACCCCCACCCTGAAAAGAGTGTGGTCAGCCTAAAAACAGCCCTCAGCCTCTCAGCCAGGCTGGCCATGCACCCCCAGTGGAGACCCTCACCAGCCTGCAAACCACCACATGCTCCTTGCCAAGGCCGCCCCATGCCCCAAGGGTACCTCCACCCTAATCCAGGACACCCTTCAGGTGCAAACCAGCCAGTCCCCACCTATGCACCAGGCCTCTATCTCTACTAATAAAAGGGTAATATGCTAATTACACTGGGAGACCTTCCAGACATTTTTATAGACAAAGCCATGGTGGCAGGGCCAAGGTGGAAGTAGTTAGAGGCCAAGAGGAGAGGGCAGTTGTGGGTGATCAGGCCAGAGGGTGGGGGGACTGTTGGGGGTGAGCAGGCCATTAGTGGAGGTTATTGGGGGTGATCAGGACAATTGGGACAGTTTATTGTGAGCAGGCCAGCAGGGGGCAGTTGGAGGTGAGCAGGCCAACAGGGGGGCAGTTGGGGGCAAGCACACTGGCACAGGGAGCCACTGGAGATGATCAGGCCAGTGGCGGGGGCAGTTGGGGAGAAAAGGGCAGCAGGTAAAGTGGTTAGGGGCAATCAGCCAGGCAGGCAGGTGAGTGCTTAGGATTCAGCAGTCTCGGATTGTGAGAGGGATATCTGACTGCTGGTTTAGGCCTGTTCTTTGTAAACCAGCAGAAGGACATCCTTCAAGGGGTCCTACCTGCCCCTCCCTTCCCTGTGCATAAATTTCATGCACCAGGCCACTAGTATAATATAATAGCCCTTTGTGTAATATAAAATATACAATATGAATTGTCATATATATCTATTTATCCACATAATATATGCCCATACATAAGTATAGGATGTTCCAAAAATGTGTACACACACTTTCAATAATTATTAAGGCAGTATTTATTAAAAATCATTTAACTTTCAAAACTGAGCTATCAGCTGTTAAAGTGTGTGTATATTTTTGGAACATCTTGCATATGCCAATCTATCATTTTTCCATGTAACCATATATTCACAGAGACACATGGATAGATAGATATGCAGATACAGATATAAATAAAGGTGCTATGTCTACATATGGATATGACTTACGATATGTGAAGTAGCTATCACGGTCAACAAAAATAACTTTTCAAAGAAGCTAAGAAGAGCTAAATAAGCAAGTGACAGGGAGGTCAGGAATGAGAAAAATTCCAGAGGCACCCAGATCAAGGTTTCATGGACCCTCCATTGTGTCCACAAAGATGTGATGGGGAAATTTTAGGGTCCAAGGTTCTCCATTCCGTTTTTTACTTCCGGGGAGAAGGAGTCAGATTAGCCTAGTCTGTCTGCCTCAGGCTGCACACCTGTATCTTCATGTTCTGTGGTCGGGGAGCAAAAGTCATGCAGCCCAGATGAAGGCACAGGGGTTCACGCTCAGAGAATTGGAGTCATGATGAGTGTAGCAGCCTCCGTGAGATACCTACCACCTGTAAGCAAGGTGAGGCCACAAAGCCACCTTCTTGGTCCAGGAAGATGTGAGACAGTGATACAGAGAGTCTCCATGGGAGGGATCCCTCTCATACTGACCCTGGTAATTGTAACATTATTTCAAAGGGAGAAAAACAAAACAAAGCACTAAACGACAGTGAGTTAGAGTCAATATGTTCTTACCCTAAAAATGTTATTATTCTCTCAATCATTTCAAAATAAGGGATTTTTTAAAATATATTTTATTGATTTTTTACAGAGAGGAAGGGAGAGGGTAGAGAGTTAGAAACATTGATGAGAGAGAGACATCGATTAGCCGCCTCCTGCACGCCCCCTACTGGGGATGTGCCCACAACCAGGATTCATGCCCTTGACCGGAATCGAACCTGGGACCTTTCAGTCTGCAGACCGACGCTCTATCCACTGAGCAAAAGTGGCTTCAGCATCAAAATAAGGGAATTTCAATGCAACCAATAATTTTTCTTCTATTAATTTTGGACAAATAATCATAGTTTATTAGGCTGAAAACTCTAACTTTATCAATTACTATTAACAAGTGCTATAACTGTAGAGACAAAGCCCATAGAATTCAAACAAGGGAACAATTACCCAATTACCCTGACGTATAGCTGTAGTAGTTTGAACTTTTGGCTTTTTAATCTTTTTTTTTTTTTAAACAAGATTACTTGTGGACTTTGTACGGATTCTATTTTCTCACTTAAAATTATGAGTCTTATCTACAGTTCTTAAGTGTAAGATTTAATTTTATTGACATAAATGTCAAAATTTTAATTGCCAAAGGCTTGGTAATACAGAATATGGTAAGTTAAATATGAAAGAAAATTTCATTTTACTGTGTTCCAAAGAAGCCAAAGAAGTGTTTGATGTAATATATGAAAGTATGAATTATAAGAACATCCACAGCATTAAGAAATTATATTTGAAAAAAATATGACATAAAACAGTTTTTTTTTCTGAACCATATTTCTTCACATTCTTTATTAAATAGATGACTTAGGGCCTTAGAAAGTCCTGAGAAATAATGTCCTTCTAAGTGGGCTTTTTAAATAAATATTCCTTGGCAAGAAAAGATACATTTAATCCATATTTTTTACCATGCATTATTTTATGATTTCAAACTGTAGCTCCAGATTTTCTCCCTTATTAAACGATTTGTACATATGTGGTAGAAAATGGTACTTCAACTCTCTGTGGAAGAAAGATATTTCTTAAAAGAGAAACTGAACTATAATACAACAAAGAAATAAGTGACTTTTGTAATTTGCTTGATTAACTAATTGGACAAATTGCATGAAAAGCCTTTTTCGTGTTTAAAAAAATCACAAAGTATTTTATGTTGAAACCAAACTACGGTGTCATTTACCATTAAACCAGCAGGTATTTACTGAACATGTATTGTGTTCAAGCACCTGTTCTCTGCACTGTGGGTTTAAAGGACCCAAAGCCAAATGTTGCTGCACTAAAATAGGTTAGTCATAAAAGTGCTTCTAGATTAGTTACAGTATTTGTAAGCATTTCCAGGCAGAACGTTTAGCCAAAGGTAGCCAAGTGCCTGACTAATGGGTAGATAACAGTAATGGCATCGATTTGTTTGTCATATCAAGAACTCTGAGAGAAAAGTCAGGTCCAGGGCTGGTCAGGGCATTGGGAAGGTAATCGGGCTGATAAAGGCATGGGATAGGTACCCTGGCGATTCTCTTGCCTTTTTCTCTTGGTTGTTCTCATGGCTGTGCCAACTCAAAGTGCCTCGTTCTCTCATCATCACGTCCAACACGGGAGGAAAAGAGACCAGGGTAGAGGGCTCTATTACCACACATTTGTGGAGAACATTTCTAGAAAGCCCCGTGTTGGGTCACAGAGGGTCATGAGGACCCAAGGTGAACATTATATGTTTAGATTGATGCTTCACAAAGTGTCATTTTTGGGGCCTTGTGTGGGAAACCAAACATTGTTCTTACTAAATGGGTGTAAACAGGAGGCCAGAAGGCTGGTGAACCTTAACTCTCTGAAAGATCAGAGCTAATTACTCACTGTTTAGATGAAAACATTGTTGGCTGAAGCAACATCTACCTGTTTGTTTCATGTTAATTTTGATATTTCCTGCCTAAAGGCTAGGGGTGTGTCCCAAAGTCTTAATAAAAGGGAGAAAAAGGCCAGAGCAAGGGGCAGTCCTTTCCACTAGAGGAAGGCTCCTGCCTGGCCCCCCAATATTGCCAAATTAATGATTTATGGTCTCTCATTTATTTTGCATGCGGCCTCCTTCAGAACCCAAACCCTGAACCGGGAACCCTGAACCACGCGGGACCTGGAAAGAGGTTCCCACAGCCTTGTTAGAAATCCAAATTCTCAGGTTCCAAACCAATCCAACCGAATGAGAAACCGGCAGTATAGCCGGCAGAAGATGAATGGGTTCTCCAGGTAATTGTGATGTACTCTTATGATTGAGAATCACTGACTTAGAGCAACCGTGATTCACTCCCAGAGGCTGGGTATGAATTAGAGTTAGGTTTCTAATCAGATCTCTCACATTCCTCACCGAACCCTGGGCTGTTCTACATTTTTCTTGTGATTTGAGTGAACAATTAGAACTCAAAAAGACCATGGGATCTGTAGATACAAAGTGCATAAAAATGATAGAGTCCATTATGCTGGATATCATGTAACCTTTCAGTCTTTTCTTTGCCAATAACAAAATGAAAATTAAACTGGCATGAGCAGAAAAGTGATTCATGCAGTTCAGGTCACTTAGGGTTTGATCAAAAAAGCACCAGTGATAGAGTTGTAGCTGGTTCCTTTGGATCTGTTATTTTTTTTTCATAGTGACTTTAAGCATGGCCTTTAGTTTCTAGGTGATCCAAGATTACATTTAGTAATCTCTGGTGCAAGTCCAGAGAAAATACAAGGTTTACTTTCCTTACCCTAAGAGTGTTAATAAAATCATGCAGCATATGTGGGCTGCTAATTACCCTTACCATGTAATGCTTTAGGCTGTTTAGTTCAAGTCTAAGTTACATGCCCGTTCTAAGATTTGGGAATGGAGAGATTCCAGTCCTTGCTTAAGAATGGACGAGATGTGGTAATCACCCACATCTGTGGTGAGGTCTGCTTTCTAGGGCAGCCATGAGTGGGTTTGAGTGGCAAAACTAAATAATGGCAATGCTACGCTTTAAAGACCTATTCCGAGTGTGAGTATGTATTTGAAATACTGGAATGCTTTTTGTTTCAGGTTGAATTGTGTTCCCCTCTATGGGAACCTCTTTCCACGACCCTTGAGGTTCAGGGTTCCCGGGTCAGGGTTCGGGTTCTGAAGGAGGCCACATGCAAACGAAATGAGAGACTAGAGAATATTAATTTGGCGATATTGGGGGGCCAGGCAGGAGCCTTCCTCTAGTGGAAAGGACTGCCACTTGCTCTGGCCTTTTTCTCCCTTTTATTAAGGGCTTTGGGACACACCCCTAGCCTTTAGGCAGGAAATAACAAAACAGAAATTTACATGAAACAAACAGGTAGAGGCTGCTTCGGCCAACAATGTTTCAACTAAACAGTGAGTGATTAGCTCTGACCTTTCAGAGCAGTGAAGGTTGACCAGCCTTCTGGCCTCCTGTTTACATCCATTTAGTGAGAACAATGTTTGGTTTCCGACCCCTCAAATTCACATCAGAAGACCTAACCTCTTTTACTTCAGCATGTGACTGTATTTGGAGATATGGTTTTAAAGATGTGATTAAATTAAATGATGCCTTTAGAATGGTGCCTGAATCAATGGCGGATGCCCTAATAAGAGGGAATTTGAACATACAGACAGCAGACATGTGCTTACACAGACACAACTTTGTTAAGACACAGGGAAGAGACAGACAGCTGTCTGCATGCCAAGGAGAGAGGCCTCCCTGGAACCTTAATCTGTGACTTCTCCCCCAGACCTGTGCGAAAATAGATCTTGTTTAAGCCACCAGTTTGTGGTATTTTGTTAAGGAGGCTATAGCCACACACTAGTTCAATTCAGTTAGGTTGATCTCCTCCCTTTCTCCCCCCCACACACACTCCCAGAATTAACTATCTTACACTGAGTTCTCCAATTCTTTCAACTGCCTGTCATCACAATACAGGGGCTAAGGATTCCAGGCTGTGCAGGACTACGCTGGCTCTTTGCACTGCCATTTCCCCATCCTGGGAAAACTCCTAGTCCAGTTCATCTGTGGGGAAATCTTATCCTGATCCTTTTGAGTGATGCTCTAAGTTGGTAATGACACTTTTATAATCCAGAACCCAGAGATTTCAGTAGGAATTCTATAATCTAGCCAGGCCTGGCTTATGTGAGAAAATTTGGGATCATATCATATAAACTCTTCATGCATACATGACATATTCTTAACTTAAACTAGGATTAAATTCTACCCAATCCTATACTTTTAGTGTATAAGGAAAGATGAAATCCCCAGATGTCATTGACTTGGAGCTCTTTTGCTAGTGTGATGGCGCAGGTTTATCTGTGGGTTCCGGTCTTGCCTCCCCAGTGATCAGCCTTACTTCTTTGTCAGAAAACATGGCTCGCTTAAATCTAAGAGAGCAATAGGTATCTACTGAGTTCAGAACATTTATGCGACTCAAATGGGATTTGCATTCCTGACTCTGCTTCATGAATGCTAAACTCAAAGCAAGTAAACAAGATAAAGAACATTAGCTCTTACCTCATTTTCATCCGCTCTTGGTATTACTAGGGGTCAGCGGAATTTACCTGTCCAGTCATTATTCTTAAAATGACGAACACTTATCAGGAAGATAGCATAATGGAAGAACAAAAGGAAACAACTTGTTCCAATTAGCATGATGAGTCACCCCTCGTTCCATTAATAGAGCTCCATCAACTCTGACTGTTAGGGTCTTGGGATCAAACTTCAAACCAGAGGTCTGTAATGGGAGGAAGCAAGAAGTCATCGTTGACAGTGAATTAGGGGATCAGTTTACCACCATTGATTCCTGGGGCTACCATTTAAAATGGTGGCTTCTGAAGACTTACATGATTGTTTTGAGATTGTTTCCTTGTTTATAAAGCAGTATTGCTAGTCATTCCTCCCTTATTTGATCATTAGTCAGCTGACTTGAGTTTCTTTTTTGATTGCCTCGAGCTTCCTTTTGCTTATTACAAAATACTGGCTTTAATCATATCAGTTAATTGTGAGGATAAAATAAAATAAGTATATAAAACCTCCAACTAATTCTATTATTATAATTCACTAGGCTATATGGATGGCATTATAATCTATATTCCCTAATAAATCAAATATATGACTTGTTATCCTACAGGTAGTTTTCATTTGTGGAATTCTCTACGGTGTTCCCTAATGCTTTCTTTTGCTGATACATGCTGATGTCAGGGGCAGAGATGGAGAATAATTGCTTGATAAACTTTGTATGAGAATTATCCATCTGTCAAAAACAAGCTCTAAAGAAGATAGATTATAAAATAAACATTTCTTATCCAGATAAAACAAAACAACAACAACAACAAAAAACACCACCAGTCTTTATCATGGCTATTCTTCCAGCCCCATATTCAGCTCCATTGGTGAAGTTGTGCCTGCATTATCTCAATGATTTTTTACTCTTTCCGCCTATTTTAACTTAAAAGAATTTTCCACCGAAACCAGTTTGGCTCAGTGGATAGAGCGTCAGCCTGCGGACTCAGGGGTCCCAGTTCGATTCCGGTCAAGGGCATGTACCTTGGTTGTGGTCACATTCCCAGTGGGAGGCGTGCAGGAGGCGGCTGATCGATGTCTCTCTCTCATGGATGTTTCTAACTCTCTATCCCTCTCCCTTGCTCTCTGTAAAAAATCAATAAAATATATTTAAAAAAAAAGAACTTTCCTTAAATTTTATATGAAAGTAATGGGCAGGCAAGACAATACAAACCCATTTAATCAAGGGCCTATTTCCAGGCTTTATAAGCACAGGACAGATTTTTTTCTGTAGGAATTAATCTTAGCTTATCTAATCAAATGCAGTGTGAGTGGGGATGGGAGATCTAAACGGGGGGAGGAGGAGCATACATGAAAGCAATCTCTCAGAAACATAGATGTTTTATAAATTAAACACATTTTTCTTCAGACATAATTGAATAATAATTTTTGTCTTAAGCCATTATTTTTTTAGTTTATGCAATTTTGACAATTTGATTAGTGTTGATATAATTTTATGATAGTTATAATCTTAATTATTTATATATATATATATTTGTATTTAATATTGCCTTATGTGTATTAAACTAAAATGACATTTTTCATGTTACTGTATTCACTTTTTCTTATTTATATTACTGAATTGGAGTGACATCTGAGCTTAATGAACAGCTATCTAATTTGAACAATGAGTTTGAAGACATCCCTATACATTAGATTGCAGAAATATATTTAAATTAACATTTTTACATTTCTAAGTACAGTATAGTATATATATTTTTGGAGTAGATATAGAAGAAATGATATAATTTCCAATTTAGAGGAAAATATTTTGTGTGGAGATATTTTTTTTAAGTCCAGAATGAAGATTATTTATATTTTTTGTGCATTAAGTATTTATCACTTCTCCACCATTTCCATGAAATCCAAACACTAAACAATAGGCATTTCCAAATTCACTGTAACATCAAAAGATTTTTGGAATTTGGCCCAGAATTTTATAAGTTAGATTTTTTTCTTTCAAGGATAACACCATTTTATTCCAATCGGTCATTTCAAGAGGCAATATTATTCTTCCCTACATTCAACTTACATTTCTCCCATCTCATTTTCAATGAAATTTCAAATGAAATTTTCCCCAATTCTCTCAAATCTACTAACATATACTATTTCCTATGTGAGCAAGTGAGAAAAAACAGAATTTTTAAAACCCATTGCCTATTTTTTTTTTCTTGTAATATTTTATTGATTTTTCACAGAGAAGAAGGGAAAGGAATAGAAAGCCAGAAACATAGATGAGAAAGAGACATGGATCAGCCACCTCTTGCACACCCCCTACTGGGAATGTGCCCGCAACCAATGTACATGCCCTTGACCGGAATCGAACCTGAGACCCTTCAGTCCCCAAGCCGACGCTCTATCCACTGAACCAAACCGGTCTCGACTCCATTGCCTATTATGTACTTGAAGTTTATCTCTAAAGTTATGGGTCTCAAATAATGAAGTCCATTCTCTGCAAGCAGCTATGATTGGTGCTTTTACATCCACATTACCGAGATATAGGTTAATCACAGAAATTCCCAATTTTACGTCATTAGAATTATTTTATAAAATGTCCACATCCCTACCAACTTATTCACATTTTATTGGTTGCATTTAGTTTCCTTTGCTATGCTTACAAAGAATGTCTTCGGTATTTATTTCCCTTTAATTTCAACCAGAGCACTCCAGAGCGCAGGCAGAATGTGAGTTCCAAGCAGGGAAAAGGCACAGTAATCTTTACTTGTCACGGCTGTTTATTACAGTTAGCAGCTAGGTTCTTTGGACCTTGGGCTATTTCTCAACTAAAATAGATTGTCCTCTGATGTTTAGCAACTGTTTGCGATTCAGTCCTTTGGTTCTAGCATTACAGTGTTCATTTTACCATTTGCTACATCATATTTTTGAGACCCCGGGGCAAATCTTTAAAGGTTTCTATGTAATTTCCCTCTTTTAGGATATTGATAGAGCACAACATGTTTTGTTAACCAAACCATTACAAATATTAGAAGGTTGCAAGTATACAAAGTTCCTTTCAAGATTGGTGGTTTGTTTGTGTAATATGTGTATATAGATTCATATATGTATGCAAAATAAAAGCAGTAGAACAAGACCTGGATATTATTTTAGCCTCTTTTGTTAAAAGTAATGTGTCATCATTGATAACCCACCTCGTTTTATTTTTAATTTTTCTTTGGCTGAAGCATGACATTCAGACAAAAATAATGAACAAAGGTATCCAGGTTCCAAAAGAGAGATATTACCAGCATCCCAGACACTCTTGTGTCCACATACAGTAATAGACCCTTAAAGATAACCAATGTTCTGATATCTATCCCCAAAGATTATCTATTGCTAACTAAACAATTTTGAACTCTGATTGGAATCATAGTATATATGTTTTTGTGCCTTCTCTCCCTTCCTCCCCCGCCCTCACAAAGTTATAATAATGTTGCAGATATTTGTAGATAGCTCATTCTCCTTCAACGTGGCATTCCATTGTATGACTATACACAGCACATTTAGCTATTCTTAGAAGGGATTTGCTACTTGGAGAACTAAGACATATTTGCCTATAATAAAGGTTAAACAATCAAATCAGATGCAATGTAAACTTTCAAACTTTATTATATATTTTAATGTTTATCAATGCACGGTACTTCTTACTTTACTGACAATTTCTGGTAGCGGGAATAAACATTTGACAAGAAATTTCTAAGAGGAAAACTAACCTAAAACTAAGACTCAGGGGAGTCACAATGAAAGACTTGTAATAATGAGTCTAGTTCTCCAGTGTTAGACACTGTTTTTTCTTATTGTTTGGTCACACTCTGAAAGTTTAACCCTAAATACATTTGTCACCCTAGAAACCATTATCATATGCTGTGTCTAGCAACATCTTAGGTATCAAAAAAAATGTACCTTGTAAAGGAGGAGTGCCTTTTATTTTGCTCCTCTTCCCAGATCTCAGCATCTTAATTGCAGTGACTCAGGAGCTGTGTCTGTTTTTATCTTATTTATTTTATGTATTTGTGTGTGTGTGTCTGCTTGCAGTAGTGCTGATGTATCACAGGACTGTGACTACAACTTCTACCGTAATTGATGGGAACAAATTCTTCTGGGATGTATTAATACAACTGCAGGCAGCGAGGCAAGCAGTGAGTGGAAAGTAAAAAGATTCAGAAGCTCCAGAGATGTTGATTTTGCTAGAGGCGGGAGGGAGGCAACCACTAATAACTAGAGCTAATCGGTGGGAAGAAAGTGTGCATGGGCTTGTTGTACTAATCACTATATATCAGGTGCAGTTGGCCGTTGTGATCAAATGTTGCTTTCCCGGGCCCATTAGCTTCCGGGGTGGTGCTAACTAGTGGGTGCATATAGTAGCCGGCAGCTATAACGATCACTGGGCCTTTGATTTTTAAGCACCCATGTTAAGGATACAGATTTTCTCTGAGGTGTCGAGGACACGATATTTTTCCTCAGCCAGGAATGCTTTTTCCAAAGACCAAGGTTCTATTTAGTTTCGACACTGTAATTCTACTCCTTTACGCTTTTTATTCAGGCACTCTCAACATGGAGCCGTATAATTTTAGTTCTAGTTAAAGCATTTAATGTTTCTGAGGAAAAGCTTTAGAGAGAATGAATTGCTTGTCCAAGATTCAGGAACTGTGTTCAGACAATATGTGGATAAAAACAAATCATGTAATTCATTATGGTAAGGTTGACCAGCAAGTTAGTAAAAAAGTATTGAGTGTTGGGCATCACGATGGGGGTTGGGTGGCATGGATACAAAGACACATTGAAAGCTTAGAAATATACAAAAACACAAGTTATTTTAAGGGCTGGGTTAGTTGCTAGTGACATAAGACAGTGGGAACCAGAGGGAGAGAATGGTTAATTTTGATTAGAGGATTGGAGGACCGAGACATATTTGCAACCAGGAGCAGGCATGATGGGAGGAAAAGCTGCAGAGAGTTGGCTGGGCACGGAGGAACCATGAAGTCACTGACAAGGCAGGCTTACAGTCTTATCACTTTTGTGGACTCTGTTTATACCCTGAGTTCTGCACCTATCAAAAGCTGCCATTATTCTACCTGGCATGTGCGATGACCTCATAGCTCAACGAGGAGAAGCCAGTTATGCTTAGCTTTTAGGTGGAACCTTCAAATATTAAGTGCATCTTATTTTCATGTCTCTAGAAACAAATGACTTCCATATCCTTGTCATTGCAATGTTTTCTTGGCTGAATAATAAAAAACGAAAGGGCCAAAACCGGTTTGGCTCAGTGGATAGAGCATCGGCCTGCAGACTGGGGGGGTCCCAGGTTTGATTCTGGTCAGGGGCATGCACATTGGTTGCGGGCACATCCCCAGAGGGGGTGTGTGCAGGAGTCGGCTGATCATGTCTCTCTCTCTTTGATGTTTCTAACTTTCTACCCCTCTCCCTTTCTCTCTGTGAAAAATCAATAAAAAAAATATATATAAAAAAACAACAACAGGAAAGGAATGCTGTTTGATTCCTTGCTTTCTCACCTTCAACTTGTCAGTGAAGCAATGATATTGACAGCTGATCACATGTTCTTGGTTTTGCTACTAAAGATGGCGTCTATCACTGTTACTACATATTTGATTGTTTGTTTAGGCCCTTGTGTTCTCAAAGAGTTTGTGCTAATTCCACAAGCAGACATATTTCTTTGTAAATAAAGAATCAGGCATGGAATTAAAGCACATGTCGGATTGGGAAGACTTTAATGACTCTACCACCATATGGCACCTTCCTCTGCAGCCACAAGTCAGCCGTTGACAAATGGTTGCACACAACGCCAGAGAGGACACCAGCCTCCTGCAGAAATACGCCCGGGCCCCTCTTTAACATGTCAATTGGTAGCAGGCATTTCGATGACTATGAATGCAATAGAAATGTCTGAGTCAAATGGAAACCAAATATCCACTGTGTCCTAAGAGGAAATGCATTGATTTCTTTTTATGTATTTTCCTTTCTGCCCGGTCATTTGTGGAGGCATCAGACATCACACTGGCTTGGTGTTGGTGTCTCATTCTCCTGGGGAGGAAGGCCAAGTTCAGGGGACACTGATTAAAAAAAAAAAAGTAAGAGCAAAAGTATATTAAACCCATTACTTTTTGTAAGGACCACTATAAAGTTAACAGCTTTCAAAAGAAGTCTTAGACGTGATTAAAGGATGCTTTTATCTGAAGGACGTATATTGCAATTATGCGGAGTCCAGTAGTCATTCTCTCTAGAGCAAGCTCGCAGTTGGTAAAATGAGATGTTTTAACTGGAACTAAAATTCTGTGGTTCCGAGTTTTTCTAAATAAAAAGCGTAAAGGGGGAGCCTTGTAATTTCAAACTAAATAGGAACTTTGTGTTTGGGAAAAGCATTCACGGCTGAGGCCTCTCTCTCGGGCTTGCAGATGGCTGCTCTCTCATTGTGTCTTCAGAAGACCTTTCCCACGTGCTCAACCATCCCTGGTGTCTCGATTATCTGTCCTAATCTCTGCTTATAAGGACATCAGTCAGACAGGATTAGGATTTACCCTAACAGCCCCATTTTAACTTAATCACCTCCTTAAGGCCTTATCTCAAAATACAGTCACATTCTGAGGTACTGGGAGAGAGGGCTTTGATATATGAAATTGGCGGGGGTGGAGTGTAAGGGACACAATTCAATGCATAACCATGCCCTTAGCAAGGGGAGGCCTGAAGAGAGATGAGGAAGCATCTATGTGAACACAGAGGCGGAGGAGCCTGCGTGGAGGTGGATCGCTGCCAAGAGCTGTGCGTGTCGGTGGAGATACAGCAAAACCCAGGAGGAAGGGAGATGGAGAGTGAAATGACCTTTCCCTTTGTTCCTCTCCTGGAAACCACAGGAAGGAAAGAAAGACCACCCCTGCAGTACATACATGTACATACCTGTCAGCCTCCCTGCACACAGAGCAATGTTGAGAAGAGGGAGAGAGAATCTAAAGAGGCAAACGGAAGAACCCAGCATTATCGAAACTTGAAAATTCTTTCACAAAGTCACTTATAGCCAAGTCTGCAGTTTGAATGAATTAACAAAATAGGTCCAGAATAACAAAGTATTTCTTCATATTTTTGAAATAATCTGAACAACATGTTTGCGTCATGTATTCTCAAATGATAGTCATGGTCTGGAGGCTTTAAAAATCTTGCTTCTCATGGAATTATGTTTCACTTTTTTAAATTAATGTATATGTGTACCTGTGTTCATAAACACTTTTTTTAAAATAACAGGTTGATAATGTATTCTAAGGATTAAACGATAAATACTTAACAGAGTTCAATGACATTCAAAATGCACTTGAACACATTAAAAAAAAATCCCTGAGGATATGTTTTATTGATTTTTTTAGGGGCTGGAGGAGAGATAGAGATAGAGATAGATAGAGCTTGTTTCTCTCCTGTATGTGCCCCTACTGTAGCGGTTCTCAACCTGTGGGTCGAGACCCCTTTCGGGGGGTGGGGTGAGGGGGGGTTGAACGACCCTTTCACAGGGGTCACCTAAGACCATTGGAAAATGCAGATATTTACATCATGATGCATAACAGTAGCAAAATCTCATGGTTGGGGGTCACCACCACATGAGCAACTGTATGCAAGGGTCTCGGCCTTAGGAAGGTTGAGAATCAAACCCTCAGTCTAAGTATTTGTCCTGATAAGGAATTGAATCTGCAACCTTTATTAACACATGCGACAATGCTCCAACCAACCAACCCATCCAGCTGGGGTTGCACTTGAACATATTATAAACTTTCTAATCTCTAGGTATCTTATTGATATTAAAGAACCTAATTCCTAATTATGGAATATTATTTTGATGAAATGAATGTGGGAGAAATACTTTTGATGACTGCAGCATATTTAATAGTCTATCATCCAGTTCTAATAGATATTTGATACATATTTACTTAACCAAATACAACTGCAAATAGACATCTGCTCATTTTCGTAGGTATATAAATAAACCTGGAAGAGAATCATTATTTGAACATATTTGTTATTCTACACAACTTAGTAATGTGTGTGTGTGTGTGTAAATATTTGAGCTTATTATCAGGTTGTTCCTTTAATTTCGTGGACACTTTAAGTATTTTATATTAAAATTTTCATAAATGGGATAAATGAAAATCAAGATTTTAAAAGCTTTCTCAAAGTTTTATATGTCTAGTCATATTTAGCCAGAAAATGTAACTGGCTTTGATGGAAAGTAATTAGAAATAGTCTAGGGATTTGAATTCTACATAAAAAAAAAAAAAATTGTCTAATCCTTGAAAATAATGAAATTCATTCTTACATATGTTTTATATATATTTCTAAGAATAGACAATTTTGAAAAAATATTATAATTTGTGACAACTTCACGAAGAAACATAATAAATTAGAGTCAACAGTGGAATTAAAACAAGGAATAAAAAGGTTTGCAGCTTCTCAAAAGAAGGTAGCCACTAGAGGGCACTGCTGCTCTATTGCAAACCTACTTGTAGCCACAATAAAGACTGAAGATTTAAAATCTAGGTTGAACATAGCAAATTTAAATTGTAATATGAAATGCTTTAAAAGAAGAAAAAATTTTTTTTACAGTTAATATTATATATTCGACCATTTCAAAACTTTGAGCACTAAATTGATACTTCCATCAAACTGATTTTACAAGTCTTTGAGATGTACATTTACAAAAAAAACACAGCATGCAGATATTTATGTCACAGTGACTCTGCTTACACTCTGCTTAGATAAATCCTGTTATATATTTATAAAATAGTATATGGCCTTGTTTACATCCCATAGTGAGAAGGTAAAGGCGGATAGTACAATCATCAAATTACAAAGGAAGAAATTGAGCTATAGAATGTCACTGCTTGTTTAAGTTAGGAAAGAGAATATACATGTGTGTATGTGCATACCCAAGTGTATAAATGGGGGTAAGTAAATATTTTCTTCTACAAAGTTAAAATAAAAGATATTAAACATTAAACAATGGGTCATATACACACATGTGACACAAATTTTGAAAACAGAAAATGCAATTTAATGACTATGTTTCATTAGTGTGACCTTCAAGAAAATCCAAAAAAAATTGCTTATTATGAACTAAAAAATAAATGGCTAATAGAGAAATACGAAAAACATTCTCTGAAGTAAAAGCATGGAAATAGAGTTGAAATAAAGTATATAGCATGCATTGCAGGGTTTTACATGATAAATAGGCAAAGTATACATACAAAATTTAGGAGATCATTGCGGGGTGGAGTCAATGAAAGTACTCTATTGAGGGTCTTGAAATTTGAGAAATTTGAACTTGGTCTTGAAATTTGAGAAAAATTCACATTGGCGGTGAGGCAGTGGCAGCATGAAAAAAGACGCAGAGATCTGGATGGTGCAGACACATACAGAAGCCAGTTAATACAAAAAATTGGTCTGTTTTCATGAGGAGGTTTATGGAGGAGTAGTTGAAGAAATCTGGAGAGACACTTTGGGAGGTATTGTGTGCAATTTTGAATTCTAGCCTGAGATGCTTTGATTTGCTAGAAAGTATTTAAATCAAAGGCACGGCATGCTCCAAGCAGTACTTAGAAAGATCAATCTGTTTGTGAGGAAGATTCATATGAGGCGGAACTAGAGCAAGAAGACCTATGAAGACTGTTTCATAGAACAAACGTGAGATGATATGGGCCTTATTAGGCCAGTGATGATGGACACAGAGAAGAAAGAACTAAAAACAGAAGTCACGTAGAAATAGCAAAATGTATGGAAAGAACTAAAACAGAAGTCACGTAGAAATAGCAAAATGTATGGATTAAATGTGGATTAAATGTGGACGTCTCAGAAAGGAGAGGAGAGGAGAAAGGGACATGAACATTTAAATGCAGAAGACACGGAGCAAAACGAATAGAAACTGTATCAAAGAGAAAAGACAGAAAAACCTGTTCAGTTTTAGAGATATCAAAATGTCTTTCATTGATTCAGTGTAATGGTCCTCCTCAGAGATGCAGGACGGAGCTGCAGAAAGGACTTCGATCGTCAGCAGCGATGTGACAGTTATACTTAGGGATGCTAAATTACGGAGCAGGAGGGGAGACATTTCTGTATGAAAAGGAAAAGAGAAAGTAAGGAATTGAAGGCTCAAGAGTGGCTTCATCCACATTCAATAGAGAAAGATGAATCGCCATGGAAATATTCAACTTTATTACCTGAGATATGAAATGGAGAGTTGAGATCAATGAACCGGAGCCAGAGAAAGGGTGGTTCCCTCAAGTAAAAAAACGGGGAAAATATCGTGCAGGCCAATAACGAGGAACAGGTCAGTGTTATACCAGAAAGTAGCATTTGATTGAAGTGTTGGAGAAAGAAGGAAGAAGTTGATGGGTTTAGAATGGCAAAAAGCGGGAACAGAAGCTGGAGTGAGGCATTAGATGTGGATACAGGCAGTGAGATGAAATCAAATGGGAAATTAAAGGGTTAACTATTAGGTGTAAGTATTGTGTTATGGTGGAAAATATATCAATGAGGAAATATTGTGTTGTGATATTTAGGAAAAATTGTTTTCTAGTTAGGAACTATTGTGTGATACTCTTTAGGAAAGCATATTGTGTGTCTACTGTTAAGGAGGAAAAATAAAGAAGAGAGGGAAGAGAATTGGAGGACAGAGTGAATGTCAGAGGAGACGGAATGACGTAATGGCTGGGAAATAATCCTGAAAAGACATGTTAGACAATGAGTTTTGATGGGGCTATTCTTAGCTATCTCAAATCTATTGAAGTTATATAAGAGACGAGACAATCAGTAACAACCAGAGTCATTTCAGTCAACTTTGTTGTAGGAGATGAGATGAGATGACATGCAAAAAAAAAAGAAAGTCACAGAAGGTAACTTCCCCTGCCTCAGAATTTTCCTGATATTTAGCGCTGAATAAAAATTCTACTGTGGGAATTACATATTCATTGAGACTCTTCTGTTGATGTGCTTATTTAAATCAAATAAGTGAAAAGCAAACCAAGCTTTCTTAAAATCCTGAAAAAGAGTCAACGATACTAGAGCTTGATGATCTATGTTCTAAACCTACCTGCTTCTGTCACTTAAGTCTCAGGAGCTTTTCTTTCCATCTTTAACAGCCAGACATTAAAAGTCTGAAATATGCCGAAACCGGTTTGACTCAGTGGACAGAGCGTCGGCCTTTGGAATGAAAGGTCCCAGGTTCGATTCCGGTCAAGGGCATGTATCCTGGTTTCGGGCACATCCCCAGTAGGGGGTGTGCAGGAGGGGGCTGATCTATGTCTCTCATCAATGATTCTAACTCTCTATCCCTCTCCCTTCCTCTCTGTAAAAAATCAATAAATATATTTTTTTAAAAAGTCTGAAATATGCTGTAATTCACAAAGAGCAAAGCAGCCAACCTGCAGGCTGCATTTGATGGGGGCTGGATGGAGACCTGTTGGTGAGATCGCTTGCCTGTCAGATTTCCGCATTCTTGTGCTGATCTGGATGCAGACCCTCTGACCTGGCTCTCTGCTCTTTGCTTCCTATGAATTTTCTCCTTCCTCACTAGCTGTTCAGCTTTTCACTCATCCGGCCACTTTTCCAGAGACTCCTCACCTGTTACTCCTGATCCCTAAACTGCCTGTCCAAGCTGATTGACTACCAAGCGCTGACCTCTTGTACCGAAATTGTTGCTGATCAAATAGTGCTCACTTTGGTGCTAAATTGCTTCCCCCGGCTTGGTAGAGGATATGCTGATGTGTGTTGACTGCCTGCCTGAACTCCTGTTCCATCTTCATCAAGCTCTGCTTGGCCCCTTTCTAATCCTGGCCAATTCTTCTTCTTCAAGAAATATTTCCCTCAAATTCACACAGAACAATAATTCAGGATCGCTCCAAGGTTTTTGATCCTGGGTGATGATGATACCATTGTTATAACCTGGTTATTAATGAATAACTGGAAAAGGGCAAAGGAAAGCTGCAATTCAGATGTGGGCCCAGGAAGGTCTCAGTGACATGGAAAGGTGCTTGCCAATCAGTCACACCTTGGGAGTGAGTCATTGGCCAGAATAGGTGTGGCCACTGTAAGGATCCAAAATACAGTGGTACTTCGAGATACGAGTGCCCTAACATACGAGATTTTTGAGATATGAGCTGTCGAGTGAGCAATTTTTGCTCTGAAATACGAGCAACATTTGAAATAGGAGAAATCGCGCAGGATCGGCTGGCTGCACACGACCCACCAGATTACTGTGACTCGAGCGTCTCATAGTTTCCCACGCCTCAAGGTTACAGAACAAATTAAACTCGTATCTCGAGGTACCACTGTATGAGAGATTTAACTCCTAAACAAAAGGAGTTCTCTTTCTGGGTGCTCTTGGCTCTCTGGTGCTCCTGGCTGATGGGGTCACAGAATCTGCACTTGCCACTGTGGGCTGTATGGACTATACACAGTGGACTCATGGACTTTAGCTAGCCTGATGCTGCATCGGACTCAGCTCCACGCTGGAATGAAAACTTTGAGTACTGGCTTTGCTTCTAGCTTTACTGAAGGCCCAGCTGAATAATTCCCAGGGGTGGTTTAAGGGATCTGGGACTTTGGAAACCAAGTTCTATAATTTCACACAAATAAAAATCACTGATTCTCCTGTGCAAGTCTTAGAAAATTCTTTTTCTCAAGATATTGCAAGGACCTCATTCTTACTAGCAATGATGGAATCTCACCCATGTAATTCTTTGACAGCAATGATGCGAACAATTATGATGGCATTGAATGAATAGAGAACAGTAAATGACATATTTTATTTAAGGCTATAATAGATGTACTTTGAAGGCTATCTTGGATGCTCACAAGAATAAGGATATTATTTGCTATTATCTTACCATCAGGTAAAAAGACAAAAATCCTGCCTAATCTTATTATAATGTATTTATTATCCAGGTCTGTCTTTACTAGAGTTCTATTTTATGCTTTGTAAGGTTCTAGTTGTGGACTGATATAATGGATTTTTTTCTATAAGCTCAAATCATGCAATCCTCTTAAGAAGAACCATTTTAGACTCAATTAAGACTGAAAAAAAAACAATTATATTCACTACACACATACACCCCCCACCCACACACACATATATTACCAATATGTGTTCAATATCAGAGATCATGCTAACAATATTTCTTCCCCCAAAGACTTATTTTGGCATGATATTTAGGGAAGTGGAAATTGTTCTTATTTGTGTCAGAGTTCTTCCTAAACTCCTCCCTCGCCACACCATTCACAGGAAATGAAAACATGTAAGGTGCCTCCAAAGAAATGTATCGGGCTTCTCAATGGGTGTGGTGAATCTGAGAGCCTAGAAGATCATACTGTCTGTCTGTCTAATTTTCACCAATTGTCAAAATGGAGGGGAAGTTGTGCTTGGAAATCACCATCTACCCAACCAACCTGGAAATGTGGGAATTGTCCTTAAACCTGCCTCCTACTGACTCTCATCTTTAACCTCAAATACCTAGAAACAGTTTTAATCCCTTCCTTTCCACACCTCTAGTTCAGGTAAAACATTGTATTTTCCTAGAACTCTTGTCATACCTTCCTAAACGAGTCTTCCCCCTTTTTTGACATTGATCACATCGCCTTCCCTGCATGGAATGCCCTTTCAGCACCGTTAGCAAGACTAGGGATTCCAATTTCTGAATCTCAGCTCAAGGGTCACTTCTCGATGATGTTCCTGACGCTCCAGCTCTGCATATTAACCTGGTGCTGCCAACAGGCTGTGTGCATCCTCTCTATTTCAATAAAACTCTGCTCATATTCCTGCTTCTGCATGTAAAGGACAGCATCACAATTGTGCTTCCGGGTCTGTTTCTCCCCTGAAACTCAGAGAGCATTAAAGACAAAGAACATGTGTTATTGTTTCTCCAGAAATCAGTTTAATGCTTAATATAGAGTAGCTACTCAATATTCAACAAACACTATGCATATACTTTCTGTCGTTATACTTCACTTACTTTCTGATTTTCCCATGGACAAGAGCTCTTATTTGTGTCACACTTGACACAGAAACAAATATACTGTATTTTTTTTTCTCTCTCAAGTTCTTATGTGAGAAGGGCTCATGCCATATATTTTTTTCTAATACTTTGTACCTTGTGACAAAATCTTAGAAACTCTATGAGATTTTACTTAAAAAAATGGATGGTGGAAAGTTTAGGAAAATGTTAGTGTAGATGCTTTGAGAAGTGGCTACACATTCCCAAGATCTAGACAAGAAGAGTTCACTTTAGGTGAATTTAGGATTACAATTTAGGTGAATTGAGCATTACAATGGGAACTATGCAGGACATTGATTCTCTCCCCAAATACTAATTATTAATGTAATATGATAATACTAATATAAAACGGAAATCCCGCTTTGGTAAGGAGATATCTGTGAAAAACTTGGGATAAGAAGGGGAAGAGGTTGATTGGTTGCTCTTGCCGCCATTTGCTATTCTAGGAATTCAAAACAAAAAATAATTAAGGAGGTGGCAGACAGGGTTATTTCAACTCAATTTAACATGTGACACATATTCTTTGTTTATTGCTATAAGCGCACTTCGGAGTTGTTTCAAAATGTGGCAGGTGCCCATCACCTCATTAGAACTGTGGATTTCTGCTCTCCAGTTCTTATTCATATTTATATGTCAAACACATAGAATGATTTGTAAGTCAGAGTAAGAGCACAAATATACATTTATGGTTGAATGAATATATTTTTTTGATCAACGATGTGTAAATCACCGTTAAAATAAATACTGCCAGGCATCCAAGTATGAGTCAGACACATTTCGTACACTCAGTCCAATAGTGGAGGGGATAAAAATGGGATGAGAGGGATGGGTAATACCCAAAGGATGACTTGACAAATTTTATGAGAAAAATATATACAAAGTACAATAGCCATATATATGGAAACAGTCAATTTTGAAACTCGATTTAGACCTCCTATTCTTATTGACAAGCAAAGCAAAATGGGTTTCCTGTCAAGAGATCATGGCGGTCTGAAACCTAGGTTTTTGGATTCATCATCAGATTCCAAAAATATTTTGACATGTTGCATCTATAACGTGAATCTAATAAGGCAATATAAAATAGTGATAAATGGAAAGCCTATGTAACCAAGTAGAAAATTAAAAAAACAAGGATAAAAAAGCCTTAGATTTTATTAAGTCCAATACAAATCGATAGTGAGTGAGTTTCTAAAGTGTTATAAATATCAAACTTCATTGATAATATGTATGGTTTTCACAGTAAGACAATTTCCTCTCTGCTCTGCGCATGTCGGAATTCACTGACTGCACTAACATTTTTAAAATCTATTTTTTTATTGATTTCAGAGAGGGAAAGAGAGATAGAAACATCAATGATGAGAGAGAACCATGCCCCCCTATTGGGGATTGAGCCCACAGCCCTGGCATGAGTCCTTAACCTGAATTGAACCAGGGACCTTTCAGTCTGCAGGCCAACACTCTATCCACTGAGCCAAACCTACTAGGGCTGCATTAAGATTTTATTGATTTTTTATTTGCTTAATTTATAATCTAATTTCCAAAATACTTTGAGACAATCACCATGACTGTCTTTCTATATAAAGATTCCAGACAAAGTAGAGTGTAAAAAAATTAAACACATTCAAAATGATGACTCAAGTCAAAGCTGTGAACCTTAGCAATCATTGAAGCACTAGCAATATATTTATTTATTTACTAAAAAGATTCGTTAAGCATGAATACCTACTATGTACCAGGTACTATAGTAGGTCTTGAGGATTTTACAGTGAAGGGGAAAACTAAGGAGGAAAAACTCCCTCCAGTGTTTAGGAAGCTTCGGATCTAGCTAAGATGACAGAGTCACATCATCTCAGAAATACATGTATAATTGCAGCAATATTAAGTCCCGGGAAGGCCAACCATGTTGTGTGCTGAAGACACAACTAATGAGAAGTATTCGATTTGGTACAGGTGGTCAGCATAGGCTCTACTAAGAGAGTGAAAACTGAGTTTACATCTTGCTGATAAATATTGTTACATAAATAGTATTCTTTGATCTATTGTTGACAGATGTGGAAATTGACATAATATTTTAAGAAGGTGATTTTGCAGGAACTATCAAAATGTAAAATGTGAATATCCTTTTGCCCAGTATTTTGGACTGCAAGCTTTTATCTCCCCAACATTTATAAATTAAAGCCTTAATACCAAATGCCATCTCTATGATGGCAAGTAGGAGACAGGACCGAGGGGAGGTAATTAGGTCGGGAGAGTGGAGTCCACTTGCTGGGATTAGTGCTCTCAGAAGAAGAGACATGCGTTTGCTCCTTCTCTCTCGCTCAGCCATGTGAGGACGGGGGGAGCAGAGAGTTCGGACACAGACCACAGAGAGCTGTCCCCCACAGTGCACCATTTCCTAATGACCTGGCTTTCCACAAGCCTTTTGATTTGCAAGAACGGAATATTATAGGACCCGGGGCATTTGTGCGAACATTTGACCTTTTCTCGTTAGCATCGGAAGATATATATTTTATGCAGTTGAGAGCAATACTTTCATTCCATCATTCGCTGAGAAATGTACAAATTATTTTAAACAATTCCCTTGGAACACAGAACGGAGGCATTTTTTTTTTCTTCTCTCTGCTTGTAGTGGTTGGATTATTTATTTTCACCAGCCCCTGTTTTACTTCTTTTCCCTAATCCTGATGTTTTTATTGGAGCTATTTTAAATTTGGAAATAGGTTAACTCAAAAAAAAAAAACAAACCAAAAACCCAAAACACACACACAAATAAAAGAGGAACATTTTTAAGCGCTTTTCCCAATACATATTAAGCTTAAATTTTCTTTCTTTTTTTTTTTTTAAGAACTAAAGCAAATTCTAGGGGGCTTAACTAGTGTGTGCTATAGCTCAGACGCTCAAAATACTTAAAAAGTGAAAATTAAGCTTATTTATCTGCAACCTTGAGAAAAAAAAAAAGAAAATCAAAAAGTCTAAGATCCTCAAATTGAGAAGCTACTTGGTGCCACAAACAGCAGAACTGGGGCAGGTATTGGACAGCAGGTAGTGATGGCGAGTTTGCTGTTAGATTTAGCATTGCCCTGCCACCATGTTTCACCAATAGCTGGAAATTAGGCTTTTGTATAAAATAGCTCAGTTTTTAAAAAAAGTCTCATTTGCTGAATTAGTGAGCACACATATGAAGATGTAGGTTGGATTTAGACCCCAGAAACTGTTGAGCTAATTGCAGTGAGGAGGGAACAAAATAATTAAGGCCTTGGGTTAGAGGACAGAGATAAAGGAACTGGGCCATTGCGGATCCTGGGCAACTCCAGAAGGAAGAGAAGTCACCCTGTCACAACCATGGCCGTGCTAATCGGCATGAAAGGCCTCAGATAGGGCTTTACAGCTGCTGGCAAGTTTTGTCTTTGGGGCTATTTCTGCTACAATGAATTGCATTATAGTGCTTGACTTCTCAGGAAAATGAGAGAATATAAAAATCCAGAGCCACCCCCAGTTCTTGGTAGCTTAGCTGGTTTTCAATGTAGGCATTTTCAGGAAACAATAAAGAGTCACGCCTATAGATAACACTATCCTATCTGATAAAAGAGTAATATGCAAATTGACCACACCTCTGCTACACTCACCAGCCACACCCACCAGCCAATCAGAGTGAGTATGCAAATTAACCAAGCCAAGATGGCTACAGCCACAGAGAGTGCAGGAGAGAGGCCTGGGTTGCCCCTGGCGATGGAAGAAGCCAAGTTTTCCACAAAGCCTGGCTGGCCCAGTCCTCCGGATAAGGCAACAAAGTTTCAATGGCTGTGCTAGCAGAAGACTTGGCTCTGCTCCAGGCTACAAAGTGTCAGTTGTAGGAGATAAATAAATCCCACACACCAGGGCCTCTGCTTGGGTTGCTGGGGGGCATGGCTGGCCTGCAAACCTCCACAGGACCCTTGCTCAAGGCACCCTATGAGCAAAGGAAACACTCACTCTGATCCAGGATACCCTTCAGGGCAAATCAGCTGGCCCCCATCCATGCACCAGGCCTCTATCCTATCTAATAAAAGATTAATATGCAGATTGACCATCACTCCAACACACAAGATGACTGCCCCCATGTGGTCACAAGATCCAGCCTCCATGTGGACAAAGATGGCCACCACAAGATGGGCAGCAGAGGAGGGCAGCAAAGGAGGGCAGTTAGAGATGACTAAGCCTGCAGGGGAAGGCAGTTGGAGGTGATTAAGCCTGCAGTGGGGGGCATTTATGGGTGACCAGGCCAGCAGAGGAGAAAGTTGGGGGTTCCTGGGCCTGCAGGGAAGGGCAGTTGGGGTTGAACAGGCCCACAGAGTAGGACAATTAGGGCCAAACATGTTGGAAGGAGAGCTGTTAGGCATCAATCAGGCTGGCAGGAGAGCAGGCAGGTGAGCAGTTGGGAACCAGCAGTCCTGGATTGTGAGAAGGATGTCCGACTGCTCGTTTAGGCTCGATCCTGGATTGGACATCCCTCAAGGGGTCCCAGATTGGAGAGGGAGCAGGCTGGGCTGATGGACATCCCCTCCCCCTGTGCACAAATTTTGTGCACTGGACCTCTAGTCTATACTAATAAAATGCTAATTAAACTGGGAGACCTTCCAGACCTTCTTCTGTACAAAACCATGGTGTCAGGGCTGAGGTAGAGGTGGTTAGAGGCCAATAGAGGAGGGCAGTTGTAGGTAATCAAACCAGGATGGGACAGCAATTGTGATGATCAGTCTGGTGGGGGTTGGGGCTGTTGGGGGTAAGAAGACCAGCAGGGGGGGCAGTTGGGGGTGAACAGGACATCAGTGGGGGTCAGTTGGAGGTGATCAGAACAGTCAGAGGGGAAGTTTGCAGTGAGTAGGTTAGCAGGCAGATTGGTTAGGGGCAATTAGGCAGGCAGGCAGGTAGGTGAGTGGTTAGGAGCCAGCAGTCCTAGATGGCGAGAGGGATGTCTGACTGCCAGTTTAGGCTGATCCCTGTAAACTGGCAGTGGGACATCCTTCAAAGGGTCCCAGATTGGAAAGGGTGCAGGCCGGACTCCCCCCCTCACCATTCCCCTGCATGTATTTCATGCACTGGGCCACTAGTTACTCTATATTGTTATTCTTAATAACATATTACTCTTGATTATTTATTTATTTTTAGATCTTAGTATAAAGCTTTTCTTTGGCTCTTATTTCTCCAGGTATTAACAATGGTTCATAGACATGTTCTTTACTTAAATCTCAGCGTAGAATCAAACAAACATATACACAAATAAAAGTAGGGGTAATTCACTCTTAAATTTCCTAGACATGCCTTGTTTGAAGTATGATATAATTTACCAGTTCAACTGTCTTAGAATTTATAAGAATCATAGATACACTGGGCAGATATTCTTATGGTGGGATTATCTGACTGGAAATGTACTTAATGGAACATGTAGTCAGTATTTGCTAGAGTTAAAATTCCCATGGTGCCAGGATACACATCTGTGTATTTGACCACACTCTCCTCTTGGCAGAACAGTCAGAGAATATTCTTGAATGGTCTTCTCCAGAGAAACTTGGCTGAAGAGCATCATTTCTGATTCTTGTAGAACACACATTCGAAACACATGATCTGTTTGTTTATTCCCTTTCATCTTGAGAAATTGGGTCAATGGGCACACAGTTGACTACCTAAGATTACACACTGTTGGGTGAAAGTATAACTATATTGAGAGAAAGGATTCAGATAAGAGGGAGAGAGAACTATTGAAAGGGGGCAGAAGTAAATTTCTGTCTAGAAAAAGTAAGCATTATTGACAATGAAATCGAGAAAAGAGTGATGGGCATATACAAGTAAAGAAGATGTATGCGATCATTGTCTATTGAAAAATATATTGGAAATATCTATACAAGAGTTGTCTAAAAGGTCAATATTGTCCATTCCTCCCAAATGCCTTTCATATTTATCCTTAATCTTATCCACTTAAAAGACATAGAAAGGAGTTTTAGAAAGTTTTCCTTAGGGTGATCATTAATTTATTTTTGTTTTTGTTCTTGTTGTTATTCTTCACCTGAGGATATTTTTTCTATTGATTTTCAGAGAGAGAAGAAAGAATGGGGAGAGACAGAAAGAGAAACTTTGATTGGTTGTTTCTCACATGCCTGGATCCTTTAACTGAGGTGTTTGCCCTTGGCTGGAATTGAACCAGGGAACCTTCAGTCCACCTGCCAATGCTCTATCCACTGAGTCAAATTGGCTAGGGAGTTACCAATTTTATGTGTCAAGTTGACTGCGCCAAAAGTTGCCCAGGTTAAATGCTATTTCTGGGTGGACCTGTGAAAGTGTTTCAGATGAGATTGGTATTTGAATTGGTAGATTCGGTGAAGTACATTGGCCTCCTCAATGTGTGTGGGCATCATCAAATCCCTTGAGGGCTTACAAAGGAGAGATTCACCCCTTTTGCTTTTTGTCTGCCTGTGGATCCTGGGACATTGGTCTTCTCTTGTCCTTGGACTAGGGTTTATTTATATCAGTGTCACTCCTCATCCTCTGGCCTTGGAATTTGAATGTGAACTACACCACTGGCCTTCCTGAGTCTCCAGCTTGCAGATGGTAGGTGGTGGGATTTCCCTGGAGAACTCTACCAATAAAAAGACCCTCATTCAGCGCATTAGCTTACATTCTTCTAGACACCGCCAGTGACTCCCCCATCTTTGAAGGTCCTCACTTGTGGGTCTCATTGAACTTCTCTTTTAAGGAGAACCTGCAATTTCTTTTCACAATGCTAAATGGTATTTGGAAAAAGCATAAAGTTAGGAAGGTGGAGAAGTAAGAATGGAACCTCTTGGAACATTTTTTTATCTCTCCATATAGTATATGTGTGTGTGTGTGTGTGTGTGTGTGTGTGTGTGTGTGTGTATTATTGATTTCTCAGAGGAAGGAAGAGGGAGACATAGATAGAAACATCAATGATGAGAGAGAATCATTGATCAGCTGCCTCTTGCATGCCCCTTACTGGGGATCTAACCCACAACCCAGGCATGTGCCCTTGACTGGAATCAAACCTGTGACCCTTTAGTCTGCAGGCTGATGCTCTACCCACTGAGCAAAACTAGCCAGGGCAATAATGGCACTTCTTGGAACAATTTTTCTCTCTCCACGTGAAGCTTTTCTCTTTTCCATCCACAAAATCACTTTTGTTATTTTTTAGGGATTCTCATTCCATTCACCTTACGGTCTATCTTTCAGATACATTCTTATGTCAGCTTCTATTTCCATTAGCTATAGTCTCCAGCTGAACTGTCAGAAGGATTATTCTCGGTTACAGTACATATCAACACATACTTTCATTATTATAATTTTACTGTAACTGCTTCCAGAAACTAAAATTCTGTATATGAGTGCATGTGCATGCAGACGCATGCACACAAACACACGCACACATTCACATATAACCCTGTATGATAACACCTTTTATGATCTTAGATCACATAATGTACTCTGCTGTCTCCTTCAAAGTTTCTAAGAAGTGCGTTGTTCGTTCTAGAA
Organism: Lasiurus borealis; assembly: GCA_004026805.1. Lineage (NCBI taxonomy): Eukaryota > Metazoa > Chordata > Mammalia > Chiroptera > Vespertilionidae > Lasiurus > Lasiurus borealis. Next base: position 49,917 of record PVJN01009415.1, read on the forward strand.
GCCTCGTGATCTAGATCTCACCATCACTTTCCCCTCATTGAAAAGCATCAGCCCTAGGTAGCTAGCATGCCTCCTGTTCTGTAAGACAGTAAGTCCAGTTAGATAAATCTTAGCATATGTGTCAATGAGGGTACAACTCCAGCGATACCAGTTGTTTCGCCTTCTGTAAATGCAGTCAGCACCCTCAGCTCTGAGTGAACCACACCGATCCCCAGATACAAAATCAGAAGCCTAGCATCCCTCACCGACTTGCTCCAGCCTCAGCGGAATTTATCTAATTGTCCCTCCGAATCAGGCCTCGGTCGCCTCATTACTCTGGCTCTGCTTCACCGTAATGACCCCGGCGTGGGACTCGGTGAACACAGGACACCTGCCATTAAGGCTCTCATTGCAGTGACACCTTCATGATGAGCACCGAACACAAATTTCCTTTCCCCCCTGATCTCAAACACGTATTTTTCATCTTTCCAGCAGTTTCTCTTAACGTTCTTTATTGCCGGTGGCAGCTCAGGAGCCAGGGGATGCGGGGCGTCTGCAAAAGGGTTCCCTTTTTGTACGTGAAATCTACAATGAGGAGTGAAATCTTACAATCCACGCAGCTGACAAAACAGAGTCCCGGGCACACGCAGGGAGCCTGCCATGGGGAAGCTGCTGCTGGAAAAGTTCGCAAGCAAATACTCAGCTGACCTTGCGGTACCGACAAAGGTACATGGATTTATTTTTTTCCCCCTTCACTGTCCATCCTTGATTGTAAGGATCAAATCAGCGCGTGGGGGAGAGTGCCACGCTCCCGGGAAGGGACAGCCATTCCTCCTCCTCGCACTCTCCCTCCTGGTTGGCAGTTCCCCGGGGGGACAGCGGAAATAAACGCAGGCTGCGCTGATGGAGGTGAGCCAGCTCATTAGCAGCTGTCATCCCAGCGCTTTACCTTCCAGCGCGCAGATGGAGGAGACAAGGGCTCTTTGAAGGTGATTCCCAGGCAGCTCTGCACAGAGCGGGATGAGCGGGGATCCCGGCAAGTGCCGTTTCCTTGGAAACCGAGTGCAACAAATACCCTGCTGTCATCCCTTCGGATGCGCACGCTTCACACCTAAATGCCGGGTTTGGGGAGGCATTTGCACCGTGGATGCCGGTGTGATGGATGCACAGAAAGCGAGGGATCTGTAGGCTGCCCGTCAGCTCCTTGGCGGAGTCGCGAACCCCTCTGAGAGAATAGCATGTTGGGGGGATCAGAAATGCATTGTTCCTCTCCGACATGTATGCATGCCACGCCGCGTTCCTGTGCGAAATGCAGCATCTCCCTGCACAGGGCGGAAAGCGGTTTCCATTTTAATTGAATTCTATCCGGTGTTAACATAGAGGCTTATCTCGCTCACGGAAATCCCCGGATTCTCAGTGGGGAGACCAGGAGTGGAGCTTTTGTCTTATTCCTCAAGTAACAGTATCATCTCCATTTCATTAAAACCCATTCAATTCAAAAGACAATAAAAAAAGGAAGTATTGCTTTTCATAATGTTTTTTTTTTTTTTTAATTTAAGCCTTGGAAGCAACAGGTTTTAAGAGGGGTCTGACTTTAAATTGTGTTAGATTCCACTTTAAGTAGCAAAAAAATGGGTTTAAAGAGTTAATACGTAGCTTGTAAACCTGGATTTTAGCTCTTTATCGCATCACGTGTTTTTAGCTAATGATTTAGTGTTGTTACGTTTACATTCCGGTGTTTTAGAAAATGCCCCTGCTGAGACCGGTGTGGCTCAGTGGATAGAGCGTCGGCTTGAGGACTGAAAGGTCCTGGGTTCGATTCCGGTCGGGGGCATGTACCTTGCTTGCGGGCACATCTCGACTGTGGGGCTTGCAAGAAGCGGCTGATCAATGTCTCTCTCTCATCGATGTTTCTGACTTTCTATCGCTCTCCCTTCCACTCTGTAAAAAATCAATAAAAAAATATATATAAAAAAAGAAAATGCCCCTGATACCCATAGACAAGCAATCTTTACATTGTTTGTACAGTCATGACCAATATTTTCCATGTTTCCTACTTGAATCTTCCTTCCTTTTGAGTGGCATTCTTTATGAAAATAGAGGTAGGTATATCACATGTACAGAGATGGATGTCCTAAGAACCTGGGCCATTTATCCCTGTTCCCATGGTGAGGTACTGATGGAGCCAGGTCTTTGAATTTCCCTTCCTACCATTTAATCACCCGTTTATGATAGGCTACAACTCTAAGTAATTATGTGTAATCAGAATGGTTGATTGGTTACTACAGACACATGTACTTACTTAACTTCAATTTTGTCTACTTAGGCATGAAATATGGCTTTGTACTTCTAGACTGACAGAGGAATGGAACTCTACCTTTTTAATGTCCTGCGTATTAAATCTCCCCTGTCTCTGCCATTACTGTATCATGGCAGCATCGGGCGTATGGCTTCTCTATGCAGGGAAACTGGTCTTCATTTTTTAGTCAGAGAATTCTAGACATATTACAAATGATGCTGAAGTGGAATATTTTTACTCCACGGTGTGTTTCTAATGAGATTTTACCATAGAGCATGACTTCTCGTCATATTAATATTTCATCTAGCAATAAACCTGCCTTGTTACGAAGCTCAAAGCCAACAGAATTTTCTCTGGTGAAGTTTTTTTTTTCTCTATTAAGTTGACAAGAATTTTTGTTGCTTGATCTCATTATTGTAAAACTGGGGGAAATGTCTGAGTATGCAGTAAGTGCCTAAAGGGCTTCTACTCAACTCTTCTAGCTAAATTTAGCAAAGTATCCTAAACTGAGCTTTCCTATATCTTCACAGAGCTCTGTTTCTTTAGAAGTAATCTCAAAAATAAACCCAAAAACCCATGGGAGTATTATATAAAGGGTTTTGAAATAAGATGACAAAGGAAAAACTGTCACTTGTTTAAATTAAGTGCATGCATTATAATGTATTGAGAAATTAAAACAAAAATGAGTGTTCTAAGAAAGGCAATGATGATTCGTATAATACAAAGAAAATTGGCCCAGTATGAAGGCAATGTACTTAAACTGTATTTAGATATTTGTTTTGTACAGGAAGGTGGGATGGGGCGAGGTTGCACAGTCACCATACTGTTTTTTCCTCCCAGGGACACAAAAATACACTTACCAGATCACTCTCCAGCCCACCACCTATGATTATGATGGGGTGCTTCTCACTGAGTTCTGGCCAATGGTTTCTACGCAGAGGTGATATAAGCCACCTCATTCTTGGTCTTAAAAATCATCCTGAAATATCCTCCGGGCTTCTCCTCTCCACCCGCAGTGACCTTGAAAGCGCCCTCTTCCAGATTGTGTAGCTGCAAGGCAGAAGCCTGGGCCCCTATGGCTTATAACTGCACCGTCTTCTATTAAAAGTACTTGTGGGACACAGCTAACTTCTTCAAGTTTCTTTTTATTTTATTTAATTTTTTAATTGTGTTACATGTATGCATATCTCCCCATTGCCCCCCCTCCCTTCCAGGCATACCCCAACTCCCCAGTGTCTATGTTCATTGGTTATGCTTATATGCATGCATACAAGTCCTTTGGTTGATATCTTATCTACTCCACCTCTCCTTAACGTTCCTGCTATAAATTTCTTAACATTAATTTATAGGTTGATTTTGACCATCATTGTGAAATCAACTAAAACACACAATCCTTTATTTATCTGCTGAAGCTATTCAAAATGGTATCTTGGTCATGATAGAGCCCAGTGTTTTTTTTTTAAATATATATTTTTATTGATTTCAGAGAGGAAGGGAGAGGGAGACACACACACACACACACACACACACACACAGAGAGAGAGAGAGAGAGAGAGAGAGAGAGAGAGAGAGAGAGAGAGAGAGAGAAACATCAATGATAACATTGAATGGCTGCCTCCTGAACACCCCCAACTGGGGACCAAACATGCAATCTGGACATGTGCCTTAACCAGGAATCAAACCGTGACCTCCCGGTTCATAAGTCAATGCTCAACCACCTATTCACACCAGCCGGGGCAGAGCCCAGCTCTTTGATTAGCCTTCTGATGTTTGTCTTTGACTCTGTCCTTCTCATAATCAGAACATCGAATTTATGAGTAACTATTTTAGTTAATGGTCAGTATCCAGCAAGTGTGAGAGTGGTGTGTGTGTGTATTTCACCAAAGCAAGAGTGTGATGCTCATCTCCCCCCCAGGCTTTTGTGTGGCATTGGTGGCTTTAGTTGTGAAAGGAGCAGCCCTGGTCAAGGACTCACAGAGCCTTAGTATTGCTCAGGCTTGATCAGCCAGGGACTATGCTAAAGAGACTGGCGCTCTCCTGAGCTGTGTCATGTTTAACATGCCATGACACTTGTGTTGCCAGAAAGCCCGCCTTTACCTTTAATATTGAGAGGAAAATAATTGCTATTATTTAGCCTCTGTACTGATGACAGTGCACGCATAGTGATTATTTCAAAATGGCCGTCAAAACATTGGATCCTCATTGATTGGTTTGCCTGATGTTTTTCTTAGGATTGACTCTAAGGAATCAACAGAGCAAACGTTATTTGTTCAAAAGGGATCCATCCCTCTCTAATGTGCAGGTTGTTTACCCCTCCTATTTATTCTAGCACTGTGCAATGACTATTTTTGTCAATCTCAAATGATTAGTTCTCAAGAAGAATACATATGAGTAGAGTTGGATCTTCGCTATTCCTTGGTTAAATTCTGTTCCACAATATACCTTTGAAAGGAGTCAGGAGTATGTCTTTGCATTTCATGAAGAATCTAAGCAGGGGGCTTGGACTGAAGGGTCTGGAGAAGTATAAATGTTGTAGTCGATCTATTAAGTCCCGGTTCCAAACAAATGCCATGGAGTACAAGAGTAATTGCCAACATTTGCACTCTTAACTCAATTTCCTACAGAAAGAACAGCCGAAAAAAAAACTTAAAAATCCATTACCTGTTGTTTAAGAAGCAAAATAACATTTTTCAGGAGCTCCTTATCAAGCAATTGGACGCAGCAAGATGATATACAATGGGAGTGAGGGTTCGGCTGGCATTGACATTCTGCTTCCTAACTTAAATGATTAAACCTTCACCAAATTAGATCAAGGAATTTAATTTCTTTTCAAGCCTTTATGAATTTTCTCTAATACAGAAATGATCCGAGACAGAACACTCAAGGAAATTAAACAGAGAAAAACAATGAAAAAAAATCTCCATTGCACCCTGTGGAGGGCACTCATGGACCATCAAACACGGAGTTTCCTGGGCAACTCTCTCAATACGTTGTCAAGGCAGATTCAGATCTGTTTGCTACATATTCGCGATGCATTCATGAAGCCAGACTTGAATTGGAGAGCTAAGGCTAACGTGAAAGCAACCATTCTTTATTAAGTGGTCATAAGCACTTTTATACACTTACAATCTAGTCATGGTGTTAGTTACTAGATACCTTATCTCCATCTGACAGGGGCAGAATTAGATCTTAGGCAGTTGAAGGAAACAGCATCTTTCAGAGCAGCCAGCGGTGGACTGTCCCTGGACCAAGCAAGGTCAGAAAGCTATGGGGTCTTTCCTTCCAAGGCCAGAGCACAAAGAGCCTCTGTCCCTGGCCTGGTGGTGAGGGGGGGTCACAGGTCAGCATGGCCACTGAGAGCCCACAGTCTGCACTTTCATGATCGAAATAGGAGAGATGCCCAGGTTGGCTTCTGGCGAGGTTTCAGATTTCCCCTGGGTCAAATACTAGGTTTGTTGTCCGAATGTTGTTTCAAGCTATTTAAATACATGCAGGATTGCCGAGACCGGTTTGGCTCAGTGGTTTAGAGCGTCGGCCTGCAGACTGAAAGGTCCCAGGTTCGATTCTGCTCGGGGGCATGTACCTTGCTTGTGGGCACAACTCCAGTGTGGGGCGTGCAGGAGGCGGCTGATCGATGTCTCTCTCTCATGGATGTTTCTGACTTTCTATCCCTCTCCCTTCCTCTCTGTAAAAAATCAATAAAATCAATCAATAAATAAATACAGGCAGGATTTAAAGGAAAATATCCAAGTGCCTTCCCCTAACAATAATCTGGGAGAAACACTCAACAAACGGCGTGATCTCAAGTTCCACCCCATTTCCAACTAACTGCCCACATTTAAATTTCTCCTCCCAACAGCCTACATCCCTCAGACATAACGGGCTCAGCAGAGCAGAGACACAAATGTCCCCAGGAAAGAAAAGAAACCAAAGTAAAGCAGGTCCTCACCGAACTCGTTCCGTAGGCCAGCGATTTTCAGCCGGTGAGCCGCAAGAACCAAAGCACGCAAGACCCGAGTACGCAGCCAGGTACACAGCCCCCTTTTCCCGCAGGTGGTCAAAACAGAACAAAACACAACAGCCAACACACACACAAAAAGCTGTCTGGTGTGAATGAATAAAAGTTATACTTATTTTTTTTTGTCAGGTTGGCAAAAAGAAAACGCATTTGTGGTATTCTGCAGAATTCTGATCATCAGTTTATGTGTTCCATGAGATGAAAAAGTTTGCAAATTGTTGCTTCAGGCCCTGACGTTCAAGACAAGGAAAATGCAATGCCGGGTTAGAGCAGATAAGCATGTGTCCACACATGTGCAAATTTAAGGAGGCATCTGTCTCTGAGGATAAAGAGGGAGTTTGGTATATCTGGGCAGAGGAAAAGTCGTGAAAGAAGGAAAATAGCATTTCCAAGTATTTTGAATAGGATCTGGAAAAATTCTTGAAAATGACATGTTCCCTGAATGAAAGACCATCAATTTTTTTAAAAATATATTTTATTGATTTTTTACAGGGAGGAAGGGAGAGGGATAGAAAGTCAGAAACATCGATGAGAGAGAGACATTGATCAGCCACCTCCTGCACGCCCCACCGTGGAGATGTGCCCACAAGCAAGGTACATGCCCCCCACCGGAATCGAACCCAGGACCTTTCAGTCCGCAGGCGGATGCTCTATCCACTGAGCCAAACCTGTTTCGGCGAAAGGCCATCAGTTTGATAAAATCAGAAAAACAGAAAACAACCAAGAAGCATCCAGTGTCTAGAATATTCTGTATAAAAACTTGAAAGCTTCAGCAATCAAATAAGCTTCTCTTCTATTAGACTAGAATATGCTGTTGTAATTTGCTAGCTGCTGAAATGTCAGAACGTATTTTAAAAGTTGTATTTGAAAAAAAACAAGTTGTATTTGTTTAATTATATATCACTCCTAGTTCTAAAAAGTAACCAACAATTCTGTTTTTTTTTTTAATTGCTAAAGAAAGACATATTTAAGGGTCCTAGCAAATCAGCAGAGTAAGCTGGTATGACAAATGGAGCTTTTTGAAGTGAAATAAATGGCCGTTCCCTCGTAGCTATTTTTTATATCTGAGTGATATGTTTAATATCCCACACACAGATGGTATGTAATTTATATAAGAAGAACATGCAAATCAATAAAATAATATACAGCCTATTTTTATGTATTTCATACCAACATCAGGTTAATGGAAATTGACTAATGAATGGCAAAGTCTCATTACTCTCAGAAGTGACACTAAAGAATTTGATAATTAAGACTTCAAGATCAAGTGCTAATTTATCAAGCACCGCTTTTCATAATATTTTTGGTGAGAGGATTAAACTGAAGTGCTGCATAAATGGAGTCATTATAAAAATAGCCCAAATAAGGTTTTGTTATGAAATTTTTTTTAGCCATTTGAGACTATCAAATGGGATAACGTTTTAAACTTTTACCTTTTTTGTTAGTAGTGTCTCAGGTGAAATGGAGATACCCAAGGTCAATGTTATCCTTACGGGAATGCTGTCGAACCTTCGCCTACATTCCAAAATGCCTGCAAGCGTGTCAGTGTGGTCAGATTCTACTTGTTGGGATGCTGGAATCTGAGTTGCAGTAGGAAAATGAAATGAAAAAAACGAATGACTATATCATTTGGCTTCTTTACAGTTCCAAACCTGAGCTCAATACAGAGAGACGAGGAATTCTCTAGAGCATCTGAACCCTGTAAATCATGACATCTACCGGTATCTCTGTGCCAGCCACTGATAAACTGTGCCCAGCTCTCCTGATGGAAATAACAGATATGCCTCTCAAAGCACTGAGACAGGAAATCACCCAGAGAGACACGTTTCCTAGTCCCAAGCCTTACACGGGAGAAGGAGGTATACCCGGCATGTGGCTATTTCTTGCTTTCATCCAAGGGAAGGTGTAGACTGAGCATACATTTCCAAACAATTCTAGGGATTCATAATCATTTTACATTTTCAAAAGTTTCACAGAGACACTTTATTGGACAGGCTCGTGCATAAACTTGGGAGTTTCTATCGGGAACGTGTACTGTGGTTTCATTTAGGCTTTATTGCACTCTGGTGGAGGGCCATTTTTTTTTTTTTTTTTTTTTTTTTTTTTTTTTTACTTCAAGCTTAATTAAGCCTATTGTCTCCAGGGACTGATTTTGGATTAGTGCTCCTTTCCCCCAAGGTCTCCAAGTCGTAATAGGCCTCCTTGAAACATCCTCGGTTAATGATACCTGCCAACAGGATATTTTCTCACAACAGAAAAATTCAAATTATTCAATGTATCATCTTAGGCACGCCGCCAAGTCTGCTAGGAGGTTGCCCTTGCTGTTTTTAGATGCTGATTGGAAAATCTGCCATTAAAAATTATGGTTTGGTTATACTTACAAATTAACTCGGTGAACAATTCAGTCACTAGTGTATTGAATCATGCAATTAATATTAAGAACATCATTACATTTAAAATGCTTTTGGTTTTAAACATTTTAATATTATTATATTAAATATTTAATACATTTTACATAGCTTAATGGTTAACAGGTCAAAGCAAAAGTTTAAAATTTTGGTCCTACTAATTAAGGAGCAAAAGAAAGATAAAGTTTAATACATATTTACTTGCAGCGGAGCAGATACAATCTGATAGCTGTTACAAAATTATCCTTACAAGCTTATATCCACATTTTAATGTGATCTTATGTGTCTTTTATCTAGATCAGTTAAAACTCTATCACTTGATCTTTAAACATACATTTCAAATTATTATCTACATATTAAAATATGTTGATATATGTTTATTGCAGAATATATTTTAAGCATTTTTGTTTTTTTTTTAATCTTATACAACGTTTCTAGCTGCAAGGTACAAAAATTCAACCTCAAATTTACTTAAACAATTAGGTAAGTTTATTAGTGTAGGTAATTGCAAAGTCTGGCGATAAAGCAGTTACTAGGTAGGTTTGATGTACACAATTCAATAACATTATCAATAACCTTTTGTTTGGTTATTTTTTGTTGTCCTCTCCATTACCATCTTCCCTGCCTCCCTCCCTCCCTCCCTTCTTCTTTGCTTCTTTCTCTCAGTATGTATAAGCTTTATAGCTGGGTAGCTGGACTCTATAATGTTGGGAATTTTGCGACAGTGACCCCAGATTTAATGTGGGTGTGTCATACTGTTCAGTAATATTCCCCCCCCCCCAGAAACGTCTTGTTTGGATTGACTGTGTTAATGAGGTCCCATGCTTATCAATGTCTGTGGCTCCGATGATGAAATTCAGGGCATTATCTTAGACTTCAGCCACATCAGCCTACTCCTGAAACAAGGAGGCGTTAGTTTCTTAAAATAATATGGGCTCAGTAGAGAAGATTTGAATACCTAAGGGGAAATTAGGGTAGTTTTTACATGAAAGGGAGAATGGATTTGGGGAAACAGCTAAAAAACCTCCAGGCTTTGCTTACCCATCTCTCTCTGACTAGAAGTTTTTTAACTCAGAACCAAGAAAACTATAGAAGATGACATGGAGCCTGTCTCTCAGTCTCCCAATTTCTTAACCATTTTCATCCTCACTGCTCTCTCTCTCTCTCTCTCTCTCTTTTTTTTTTTGGTCTACACTTTTTATTTGATAATAGATTTTGATTTACAGAGAAATTACGAAAATAGTACAGTTGCCAAATACCTACATCCAGTTTCCCCTGTTATTAATATGTTGATATTGCTATGATACATTTGTCACAGTTAATTAACCTATATAGATATTTTTTTTTGCTATAAACTTTTTATTTGATAATAGATTTTGATTTACAGGGAAATTATGAAAATAGTACAGTTGCCAAATACCCACATCCAGTTCCCCCTATTATTAATATGTTGATGTTGCTATGATACATTTGTCACAGTTAATTAACCTATATGGACACGTTAGTACCAATTAAAGTCCATATTTTTTATTCCAATTAAAGTCCATATTTTTAATTCACATTTCCTTAGGTTTTACCTCATATCCTTTTTGTGCTCCAGGTTCTTACTCAAGATACCGCATTTGCATTTAGGCTTTATTTGTCCTTAAGTTCCTCTTGACCAGAACTGTTTTTAAGACTTTCCTTGTTTCCTCAAGCTTGATCTTGACAGCTCCCAGTCATCAGGTGTTTGTGGCATGGCCTTCGATTTGAATTTGTCTGATTTTGAGTGAGGTTATGGGTTTTTGGGGAAGAAGATCACAGAGTTGCCATTTTCAGAGCCAAATGTCAAGGACACACACTACCAAAGTGACATCATTTTGGATGGTGGCATTGATCAGTTGTCTTAGTGTGCGTCAGCTTTCTCACTGTCAAGTTACCCTTTTATCCTCTTTTTCATGTTGTGCTCTCTGGGAGGGAGTCGCTCTGTGCAGTCCACACTTAAGAATGAGGAGTGCCAAAACTGGTTTGGCTCAGTGGATAGAGCATTGGCCGATTCCAGTCAAAGGCACATACCTTGGTTGTGGGCACATCCCCAGTAGGGGGTGTACAGGGGGCAGCTGATCGATGTCTCTCTCTCATCGATGTTTCTAACTCTATCCCTCCCCCTTCTTCTCTGTAAAAAATCAATAAAATATATTTAAAAAAAAGAATGAGGAGTTATGCTCCATCTCTTTGAGGACACACTACGTACAAAAAAACTATTTGGAATTCTGTGAAGGAGATTTGTCTATATTGCTCTAGTTACTTACTTAGCCAATCATTTACATCAGTATGGACTCATTCATGTTTATTTTGTAGCTAGAGGCGCAGTGCATGAAATTTGTGCACTTGGGGG
>PVJN01009416.1:0-60990 GCA_004026805.1 Lasiurus borealis
ATGGGGAGACATGTATATTAAATTAATAAATAAAAAAAAAGAGAAAAAAAAAGTATTTAAGTACATCTGTGGAAATGAAAGAAAAATTAATTGTAAGTTATCACATTATTCCTCTTTTTGAAGAGACTACAGGAGAGAAATTTCAGTCTTCTTAATATTAAGGAGGAAAGATTATAGGCAGGACCCTCCTACAGCAGATAGATAATATATTTCTTTCTTTTTAAATATATTTTTATTGATTTCAGCAGAGAGAGGGAGAGAAAGAGCAAGAGAGAGAAACATCAATGATGAGAGAGAATTATTGATTGGCCACCTTCTGCATGCCCCACACTGGGGTCGAGCCTGCAACTCGGGTATATGGCCTCACAGGGAATCGAACCAAGACCTCCCTGGTTTATAGGTCAATGCTCAACCACTGAGCCACACCAGCCAGGCCATCATAGCTTTCTGATTGTTCCTTTCCAGCTGAGTCCCTCTGCTTAGCTTCAAAATCCAGACCCGAAATGGAAACTGATTAATAAATGATGGCTTAACCCAATTGGAAGATTTCTGTGCAAAGTGGCTTTGTGTCAGTCTGCTAGAAACAATATACCCCACTTTTACTGCCTGCACCTAGATATTCCCCTGCCACCGTTGGTTTATAAAGGTGCTATGAGAAGAAGCAGCAATTTCTACAGAAGAGCAAACAACACAAACTGTGAAGACCCCGGCCTATCCTATTGGAAATGAGAATGCCATTAACTTCCACCCCCCTGAGTATGACTAAAGGAACCCATAAAGGTAGAGCCTGACCAAAAAGGAAGGAGTTAGATGTTGTGCTGACTTATATTAAAGCAATCTAACATTCATTAAAGCTAAAGTTATAAGAAATTAAAAATTAAATGGTTCCAAAATCTTATGGGCTTGAGATTCCATCAGAATGAATTTAGTGTTTAGCATTATATAGTATATAGCTCATAGTCTAACATAACAAGGCAAGCCAGTAAGATATTTCTTCATTTTCTCAAGTAGATATGAGAGGTGGTAAATAGTTACATCGACTAATACTGAAATCTTCAGCATAGTCTCTTTATTGTACTCCACCTATAGATTATTCACAACATTTTTATATACTGCAGTGGCTTTTCCTTAAAAACATGATTTCATCAAAACTAGACTAAGATGCAAATTAGTTTCTAAAGTGTGACCCAAATGTAATTAAGAAAATAAATTTACGGAGAGAACCAAGATGACGGCATAGGTATATTACCTGTACTTGCTGCATCCCACGACCATATTAGAATTACAGCTAAAATACATAGCAACTGTCATCCAGAACCACGGAGGTGCTGGCTGAATGGAAGTACTACAACTAGAGAGGTAAAGAAGAAAGCACATTGAGACAGGTAAGAGGTGCGGAGGCTTGCACCCAAGTGTGCTGCTTTTTTAATTGGGATGGAGTGCAAGCTCCTACTTGCTCTGAGCTCCAATGCTGGGTGAGACTTGGGGGGACCCAGACACATAGAGGGAGAAACTGGACTGTCTGACATTGGGGCAGGAATACAGGGGCAGCCTTCTTCCAGACTGATGTACTTGCAGCAGTCATTATTCCTGTGCTGGGACCTCCCCAGTACAGGGCTAACGGGCAGCCATTGCTGTTTGCTCCACCCTGTAAATTACCTGAGACCCCACCCTACCCAATTTACAATCCCATCCAAACTGTGCCTAGAGACTTTTGCATATGAATGGCCTATCCTTTCTCAGTCTAAAATCTGTTAAGCTGCCTGCAAAGCTATCAAAAGAAGGCCCAAGGTTGCACCAGCCTGCCTTGCTTCATAGCTGGGCCTCGTCTGGGCACTTCCAAACCTGATACAAAGATAAGGAATATGCAGATCTCTCTAGCTCCTGTTAGGTGGTCCCAAGCAGTGGCTGATTTTGTACTTCCTTGAAGATCATGTAGCCAGAGACCATACCAGATTACAACTCTTCACATCCATAAGTAACAGAGTAAAGGGGCAGACTCAGTGAGCACCAAAGTCCTACTGAAGCAAGTCCTGCCCCATAAGGGTGTCTCCCGTACATTAGCTCTTCCATTATAGACACAGCTGCTTCTCACAGCCAATTGGCCTAGAGGTCAATTCTTACCAGTGATACCAGTAGCAATCAAGGCTCAACTACAACAAGACTGTACACACAACTTGCAAAGGGATGTACCAAGAGTGTCCTCCTCAGGTGATTGTGGAGGCTGAGCCACTGGGTCCTACAGGACACCTATTATACAAGACTACTCTATCAACTCAAAGAGACTTAGCAACTACCCAATACATAGAAACAAACACAGGGAAGCAGCCAAAATGCGTAGACAAAGAAACAGGTCAGAAATGGAAGAAAGCAAACTACTGGATGTATAGTTTAAAACTACAGTTAAAAAGTTACTTAGGAAACTTCTAGAAACCTCCAAGGAACTTAGTGAGACCTTTAAGGATCTTAGTGAGAATGCCAAAAAAAAATGGAAAAGGACCAGTCAGAAATTAAAAATACACTGACTGAAATAAAGAATAATATTTAGGGATTCAACAGTAGATTTTAAGATTCTGAGAATCAAATCAATGATTTGAAATACAAGGAAGCAAAAAACACCCAACCAGGGGAGCAAAAAAGAAAAAAGAATCCAAAAATATGAAGTGAGTATAAGGAGCCTCAGGGACAATTTCAAGCATACTAACATCTAAATGATGGGAATGCCAAAGAAGAGAGAGCAAGATACTGAAAACCTATTTGAAGAATAATGACTGAAAATTTCCCCTACCTGGTCAAAGAAATAGACTTACAAGTCCAGGAAGCACAGAGAACCCCAAACAAAAGAAACCAAAGAGGACCACACCAAAACACATCATAATTAAAATGCCAAGGGCAAAAGACAAAGAATCTTAAAAAGCAGCAAGAGAGTCGAAACCGGTGTGGCTCAGTGGATAGAGTGTCGGCCTGCGGACTGAAGGGTCCCAGGTTCGATTCCAGTCAGGGCCATGTACCTTGGTTGCAGGCACATCTCCAGTGTGGGGTGTGCAGGAGGCGGCTGATCAATATCTCTCTCTCATTGATGTTTCTGACTTTCTGTCCCTCTCCCTTCCTCTCTGTAAAAAATCAATAAAGTATATTTTTTTTAAAAAGCAGCAAGAGAAAAACAGTTACCTACAAGAGAGTACCCATACGACTGTCAGCTAATTTCTCAACAGAAACTTTGCAAGCCAGAAGGGAGTGGCAAGAAATATTCAAAATGATGAATAGCAAGAACCTACAACCAAGATTACCCAGCAAAGCTATCATTTAGCATTGAAGGGCAGATAAAGATAAGAAAATGCAAAAGGAGTTCATCACCACCAAACCAATATTTCATGAAAGGCTGAAGGGTATTCTTTAAAAGAGGGAGAAGAAAAAGGTAAAGATAAAAATTATGAACAACAAAAGTGACAACAAATATGTATCAACAAGTGAATCTAAAAATCAAATAAATAAAACATCTGATAAACAGAATAAACTGGTGAATATAATAGAATCAGGCATGGAAATGGAGCAGACTGACAATTCTCAGGGGAATGTGGAGTGAGAGAGTGCGGGAAGAGATTGGACAGAGATCTTATATGCATATATGCAGTATCTATGGATTCGGCCAGTGAGGTGGCGAGGGCCTGGGGTCGGCTGGGAACCAGGTGGAGGGGAGCCAGTAGGGGGGAGAGTATCTGTGATAATCTGAACAATATAGATTTAAAATATATATATATGGGAGGAAACAAAACAAAAACAAAAAAATTTGCTATCATGTAAACACTTGCATGCTTGGAAGGAGAGATAGCAACAAACACTATCCCAAACTAATTAAAATATGATTTTTACATGACCTATTCTTACATGTTATTAGTATCATTAAATTCCCCCCTTTTTTTTGTTTTTTGTTGGTGGTTTTTTTGTTGTTGTTGTTAATCTTCACCCAAGGATGTTTTTTCCATTGACTTTTAAAAATAAGAGTGAAAGGAGGAGAGCGAGGGAGGGAGAGAAAAACATCAATGTATCTTGAGATAAATCAATTGGTTGCCTCCCTCACTCTTCTTGGCCCATGCTGTGGATAAAACCTACAACCCAAGTATGTGCCCTGACCAGGAATAAAACCTGTGGCCTTCAGTGTACAGGCTGATGCTGTAACCAATGAGGAACACAGGCCAGGGCAAATTATTTTTTTTTAATAGTAATCAATATATACTGAGTGACCAGATTATTTTTATCTCTGAATGCATAATAATCTGTTCACTCAGTGTATATTAGATGCTTTTCATTCATTCTATATTGTTAAGGGTTCTGAAAAATTCGTTATTATATCATACTGGGGTATCATTAGGAATTCTTTTATCAGTCCCTTTTTAAAAAAAAAAATATATATATATATATGTTTTTTTTTATTGATTTTTCACAGAGAGGAAGGGAGAGAGATAGAAAGTTAGAAACATCGATGAGAGAGAGACATCAATCAGCCGCCTCCTGCACGTCCCCTACTGGGGATGTGCCTGCAACCAATGTTCGTGCCCTTGACCGGAATCGAACCTGGGACTTTTCAGTCAGCAGGCCGATGCTCTATCCACTGAGCCAAACCGGTTTTGGCTAAAAAATATATTTTTATTGATTTCAGACAGGAAGGGAGAGGGAGAGAGAAATAGAAACATCATTGTTGAGAATCATTGATCAGCTGCCTCCTGCATGCCTCCTAGGTAGGGATCAAGCTTGCATCCCGGGCATGTGCCTTGACCGTAATCAAACTGTGACCTCTGGTTCATAGGTTGACACTCAACTACTAAAGCACACCAGCTGGGCATATCGGTCATTTTCTTAAATAGCTTTTATTTTTATGGTCTTTTCTGGAAATGCCCTTTAATGTAAATGACAATAACCAGATTTCATATTGTTGAATGATTATAACTATTGAGCATAAGATTCCTAACAGCAGATTAGGAGATTTGCAGTTTTCTCCTAGAATCCTTTCAACGTAAGACTCTCCCTTTGAGGTGTAGATCTGGTTTCATTTGTAACTGGAGAAAGTGAGGTTCTAAAATATTGAATACCTTAACAGACAGAGTCAAGATGTATAAATCCAAAATCTTTTTCTCTTTTCTACCAACACCTCAGGGCAAAAAGAATTAAACCCCGATTTAACTTCGTTTTTTTTATCTTCAGTTTTTAATCTACATTTATCTTGAAAATTTATTTTCCTGATTTCCATGATTTTACTTATCTTTTAAGATTAGCTCAACTTTGTTTATAAAAAAAATGTTTTTATGTTGCCATATTTGTTCATCCAACAGTTCTTTTGTTTTCTTTAAGTGTTTTTCTAGAACTTATTTTTGCCTATTTACTTGATTATCATCTTGAACATACTTTACAAATATAGAAATTGAGTTAGAAGAAGAGGAATAATCCAAGTAGTGGATACTTAAATGGATACAGCTGTTTCTATAAAATATTTTTCTTTTTTATTGAAATTTTGGATTTTATTGTGCATATTTATTACTTTGGGGAGAGGTAGTGGGAGTAGTTTCTTTTACTTCTAAAATTAAAATGATAGGAATATGTATTTATATTTTAAAGATAATTCCTAAATTAAAGTGCATAATTTTTCTCTTACACTAAGAAAAATGAGAGTCGTCAACTCACTCAGATCCAATACACAGCCTGGCCTGACCACGGTGTCCCTGATGATTCCAGTGACTTTCTGGATTTTGTTTGTCACGTACGAAATAAGAGGGCTGGCAAGGAAGAACCTGTTGTTGTTCATTGCAGGTATTCTGTTGTCTGTCTTTTAAGCTTAAATAGCTGACACTTTTAAAGGAGAGTATGTATTTTATTTTGTCCTTAAGTTGTGACTTGCACTATAATTAGAAAGAACTCAAAATTGTTCTCTGAAGGTAGAAGGCAAAGGGTATGTTCCAATATGATTGGCCAGAAGTTTATCATAAGAAGTAAAAATACTTTATTGCACTGATAGAAGCTTGTCATTTTTACAGTTTAACATCTCTGAAAGTGAGATTTGTTACACAATTAATGCTATCTTAGACTTCATGAAATACAATAATGTAGGCATTAGATCTAGTTTTCCCCCTCCCAGCAAAGTATTCCTCACTGACCTATGGCCCCTCTCAGCACATTTGGTGAGCTCTCTCACCTCTCTTAGAATGGCCCTACCCAATACCATCACAGGATAAGCCCTCCTATTGTAATTGATCCTTGATTGTTATTGGCCCATTCATGTGTGGGATCAACCCTTAGGCTGACTGACTGTGAAGATCAACCCTAACCACAGTGTATGAGCTGCCAGGCAGGTGCTGACCACATGAAGTGGAATTCACCTCAGCAGGGTTTGCTGCCTGCCAAGACTTACCTTTGGATATGCTACTTATGAAGCTAATTGAATCCTGCTCTGGTGTTGTCTGAATCTGGCCACTGTGTGTGCTTTTATGGGGCTTCTTTGGAGGGACTCTAGCGCAGGTCAATATCAGAAGCTGCCTATGACTAGCTCTGGGTAACCTGTTTAGAACTACAAAGTGATCCACAGTTTGTGGCTTCCTCTACTGGACTTAGGTGTGTATTGGAGGATCAAGCTCTGCACCAAGACTCACTTTTCCCTATTCTGGACCTGGAGGTATATCAGCAAAAGTCCCTAGGAACCTTAAGATCTGCCTCTGCCTACTTCCTCCTGCTGGCTACCTGTCAGGCTCAGTCACTGAAAAAGCTTCAGGAGGTACTCAAGTTGCATACAGTAGGTTTTTAAATCAGTCACCAGGTGAGAAGAGTTCTCCAGATCTATAGGGCTTCAATCTTGAGAGAGAGAGAGAGAGAGAGAGAACAACAATATTCCATGTGGCTGCTATTTTTTATTTTAAAGAGGGAGAGGGGGAAAGAGAGAAACATCAGTTGCCTCCCTTACCTGCCCCAACTGGGAATCGAGCCCACAACCTAGTATGTGCCCAGACTGGAAATTGAACCTGCAACCTTCTGGTGCATGGGACAACTCTACAAACAACTAAACCACGCAGACCAGAACTATACTGGTTCAATCTTGGTGCCAGTGCTGGGCCTGAGGGCACTCAGCATATGTCCAGGGTATACAAAGTCTAGTTGCCACCCACAGGGTACTCTCATACCTTGGTTGTAGGGCAGGGTCTCGGGCAGTCATCAAAATGGGGCCACCATAGGTTAACAGGCTAAACAGGCCAAGATTTGGCTGTGTGAAGGCAATTGCACCAGTCAAGATAATGAGGGGAAAAATACCTCTGTCCTAGAGCCATTGCAACTCAGTGTCCCCAGATTCTGCAAGAGCCTGATCTCAGCAGGAAGGGGTCACTGGGAGCCAAGAGATGGGGAGGTGCTGTAAGGTTTGGGAGAAGTTGGAGGGTTTAGACCCTACTTCAGAGCCACACAATTCAGACAGTCCTGGATTCTGCTCATTCCTCAGCAGGGAGGAACCACCCAGAGTCAAGAGAGTGGGACCTCCGGGAGCTTACAGAGTGGGGCTAGAAGATCTACCATGCAGGGAAGGTGCCGGTCAGGATCACAGGAAAGCGAGGAGGGAATGGCCCCCACCACTGAGTCATATAACTTGATCACTGACATCCCTTGAATCAGGCATTGATTAAATCCTTAGCAGGGCAGAAGCTCCATAGGGTGGTTCAACAGGAAGACCAGAGGGTGAGGCAATTACTTTCCCTAAGCTGATGCTGCTTGGAGAGGCATGTTTCACCCAAGAAAGATGGTGTCAGCATGCAGTATAGTGACTTAGTCCTGGCAATTGTCCCCTCAGCTCTGTCCCCAGAGCCACAAACCAGTCTCTCCTCACATGACTCATCTGCTCTGCCCTCCCTAGGTGATTATGAACAAAATTATATGTGTTGGCCCTTTAAGAAAGCTTCTGAGTTTTTAGGGGACTCCATCTCTTCCTGGTGGAAACAGAAATCTCGATGCCATTCACAACCAGATGTTATGTGTGCACCTCTTCCAGGCTCTGGTGCTTTGGGCTAGGAAGCCAGGGTTGGACTTGAGATCCCATGCTAATCAGGGGAAACACCCTGCAGTTGAGATATTTCTCCAGAACTTCAACCATTGCCTGTGGGATTGCGCTAGCCCTTTTCACACCTCTGCACTTCCTACCAGTCTCCATTGGCTTTTTCTCTAAATCCTTGGTTATAAGCCTTCTATTCAGATAATCTTCAGTTGGTTATTCAGGTTGAAAATTCTGTATTTTAGTTCTACTTCCAATTAGGTCCTGGGTGTATTTTCTACTTCATTGTCATCTTGGATCCCTTCCTCTATTATTTTTCATTTTAAAGTGGAGTTGCTCCAATAAGCATTTATATCTTGTTCATATTTTAAAAACTGAAATGTAACTTTTAAAATAGTATTTTTTACAGTTAATAATGGGGGATGGTTTTTGATATAAACCATTTTAATCTATATTGTGTGAAATTTTTACCAGTTTTCAAAATAATTTCTAGTTGGCTTGCTTCTTTCATATTAAACATTAAATCAAATTGTTCTGTTTTATGATTCAAAACTTTAATTTTCTGCACAAAATCCACGGAAGTTTAACAGAATAGTATCTTTGCCCCATATTTGCCTTTTTCAGTGCTGGGATTGGAAGAACTGGGGTTCTTATTACTATGGAAACAGCCATGTGTCTCATTGAATGCAATCAACCAGTTTATCCACTAGACATTGTAAGAACAATGAGAGATCAACGAGCCATGATGATCCAGACACCTGTAAGTACTGTACTTCATGCATGATTTTTTTAAATATATTTTTATTGATTTTTCACAGAGAGGAAGGGAGAGGGATAGAAAGTCAGAAACATCAATGAGAGAGAGACATCGATCAGCCGCCTCCTGCACACCCCACACTGGAGATGTGCCCGCAAGCAAGGTACATGCCCCCGACCGAAATCGAACCAGGACCTTTCAGTCCGCAGGCCGACGCTCTATCCACTGAGCCAAACTGGTCTCGGCATCATGCATGATTTTTGTTATCAGTGTATATTCAAAACCATATTCATAGCCTTTAAATATCCTGCCAAGAGCTAATAAGTTCTAACACAGGAGTTTGTCAAATACTGCCTGAGCCAAATCTGTCCTGCCATTTGTTTTTGTAAATAGAGTTTTATTGGAATACAGCCATGCTCATTTGTTTATATGTTACTTATGGCTGCTTTCACACTATAATAATAAAGTTGAAAAGTTGCAACAGACACCATATGTTCTGTAAAACCTAAAATATTTACCATCTGATCTTTTACAGAAAATGTTAACATCACTCTAGCATGGTAATTTTTGAGTGTATAGATAGGCTCAGAGGAGCTTGCCCTGTATTACTTAGTCAGGGGGAATGCTGAGAATGAGAGTGTCCCTGACCTGGAGACTTTTGATAGACCTGCTCTGTGACACAGCTGTGGCTTTTATATAAGCACTTAAATTACAACAACAAAAATCATAAAAATTCCACACTGATCCTGAATAATGTTTCAGGACTGCAGGGGAATCATGGAGTTTTAGAGTTAATATTAAGATAACTTTTCATAGTAAGCCATTGTGGAATGTTAGCATTAAACTTACTACAGTGAATTGACATATATGACCTAGTAAGTGTCTTGTCTTTACCTATAAATTATAAAAAATTTCAAACATACACTAGTAAACAATATAATTAACACTAAGTTGAGTACTCAGATTCAGCAACATTTGCCATATTGTTTCATCTATAATGCCACCTACTCTCTCCATATTTGAAGCAAATCTAGACGTTATATAATTTTGTGTATAAATATTTTAATGTGTATCCCAAATAGATAAGGAGTATTTTTTCTTCTAAACAAAATCACAATGCCAGTATCATATCCAAGTATAATCAATAAGTAATTCCTTAATATTATCAAATAACAGTATTCAAACTTTCGGTTGTTTCATATAGTTCATGGTTTTTAAATTTTAGAATAACTATTGAAATGTAATTCACATACCATAAAATTTATCCTTTCAAAGTCTACAGTTGTTTTTAGGAAATCACAGAGTTTTACAATCTTCATTACTACCTGATTTTAGAATGTTTCATCACCCCCAAAAAGAAACTTTATACCTATCTTCCTTCATACCTTCCCATTCTCACCTGGCCCAAGCCTAGGTAACCACTCATCTACTTTGTCTCTATAAGTTTACCTATTCTGGACCTTTCATATAAGTGAATTAATATAGTTTGGTCTTTGTAATTAGCTTTTTTTAATTAGCATAATATTTAAAGGGTTTTATGAAAATGCTCTTTATCAAGTTGACAAAGTTCCCCTTTGTTATAAGACTCTTGAATGTTTCATCATGAAAAGGTATTCAGTTTTGTCAAATGCTTTTGCTGCGTCTATTGAGAAGATCATGTGGATTTTGCATTTCATTCTATTATTATCTATTACATTGATTGATTTTTGGATATTAAACTAACCTTTCATTTCTGGGATAAATCTTACTTGAAGATAGTATATAATTCTTTTAATATGTTGCTTCTCTTGATTTGCTAGCATTTTCTAGAGGTTTTTGTTTCTATATTCACACATAATGACACAATGTATTTTTTTAATCTTTAATTGTGGTAAAATGCACCACATAAAACTTAACAATTTTTAAGTGTACAATTCAGGAACCTTGAATGTATTCACACTATTATGTAGCCAATCGCTAAAACTTTTTCATCTTGCAAATTAAAACTCTGCCCCTTAAACAACAACTTCTTATCCTCTCTCCTCCCAGTCCCTGGTAACCACCATTTTACTTTCTGTTTTTTTGAATTTGACTTTCTATATACCTCATCTACATACAATCATATAGGTTTTGTCTTTTTGTAATTGGCTTATTTCACTTAGCATAATATTTTTGAGGTTCATCCAGGTTTTAGCATGTGTCAGAATTTCTTTTCTTTTAAGGCTAAAAATACTTCATTGTGTATATAGACCACATTTTGACTATACTCTCACCTGCCAATGGACATTTGGGTTGTTTCTACCTCTTAATGATTGCAAATAATGCTGTTATGCACATAGATGTATGTGCATATCTCTTTGAGACCCTGCTTTCAATTTTTTTGGATATACACATGGCAGTCAATTTGCTGGATCATATCATACTTAATGAGTTTTGTTTTTGTTTTTACATTGTATGTAAAATCAGATTCCAGATATGGTTCATACATTTTGATTAGTGTATATATCTCTAAAATCTTTTTATCTATAGTTTCCACAAACATCTTTTTTCTTGTTTCTTACCATTTATTTGATGACCAAATCAGGGGGTTTGTGCTACATAGTTTCTCACAGTCTGGATTTTGCTGATTGCAGTCCCAAGGTAGTTTTCTCTGTACAGTAAACCCTCATTTGCAGACATCAATTTAATAGACATTGGATTTAACAGACAAAATTTTCAGTTCATATGTCATATGTGAAAATTAACATCCTATTAATTTTAAAATGCTTTTAACCAACATTTGCTTATAATTAAGAAGTATTTTTGGTTAGTAATTCACTATTACTTTTTTTAAAACTAAATCTTTATTGTTCAGATTATTACAGTTGTTCCCCTTTTTTTCCCCCATAGCTCTCCTCCACCCAGTTCCCACCCCACCCTCTGCCCTTACTTCCCCCCTCCCCCCGCATTGTCCTCATCCATAAGTATATGATCTTTGTCCAGTCTCTCCCGTACCTCCTCCCCATTTCCCACCCTCCCCCCCAGGAATTGTCAGACCACTCCATTTCTATGCCCCTAATTCTATTATATTCACCTGTTTATCTGTTCATCAGATTTTTTATTCACTTGATTTTTAGATTCACTTGTGGATAGATATGTATTTGTTCATAATTTTTATCTTTACCTTTTTTTCTTCTTTCTCTTATAGAATATCTTTCAGCATTTCATATAATTCTGATTTGGCGGTGATGAACTACTTTAGTTTTTTCTTAATCTGTGAAGCTCTTTATCTGACTTAATTCTGAATGATAGTTTTGCTGGATAAAATAATCTTGGTTGTAGGTTCTTGCTATTCATTACTTTGAATATTTCTTGCCACTCCCTTCTGGCCTGCATAGTTTCTGTTGAGAAATCACTGACAATCATATGGGTGCTCCCTTATAGGTAATTAACTGTTTTTCTCTTGCTGCTTTTAATATTCTCTCTTTGTCTTTTGCTCTTGGCATTTTACTTATGATGTGTCTTGGTATGGTCCTCTTTGGATTCCTTTTGTTTGGGGTTCTGTATGCTTCTTAGACTTGTAAATCTATTTCTTTCACCAGGTAAGGGAAGTTTTCTGCCATTATTTCTTCAAATAGGTTTTCAATATCTTGCTCTCTCTCTTCTTTTGGCACCCCCATAATTCAGATGTTGGTACACTTGAGGTTGTCCCCGAGGCTTCTTACACTGTCTTCATATTTTTGGATTCTTTTTTATTTTTGCTTTTCCAGTTGGATGTTTTTTGCTTTTTTGTATTTCAAATCTTTGACTTGATTATTGCAATCCCCTAGTCTGCTGTTGAATCTCTGTATATTATTCTTTATTTCAGTCAGTGTATGCTTAATTCCTAGTTGGTCCTTTTTCATATCCTCAAGAGTCTCACCAAATTTATCAGTGGTTTCTAGAAAATTCTTGAAAAACCTTATAACTGTGGTTTGAACTATATATACAGTCGTTTGCTTTCCTCCATTTCTTTCATTTGTGACCTGTTTCTTTGTTTCAGCATTTTGGCTGCTTTCCTGTATTGATAGAGTGGCTTTGTGCGTTAGGTATCCTGTAGGGTCCAGTGGTTCAGTCTCCCCAGTTACCTGAGGTGGACACTCTTGGTGCACCCCTTTGTGTGCTGTGTGCAGTCTTGTTGTAGTTGAGCCTTAATTGTTGTTGGTAAACACTGGGAGGAATTCACCTCCAGGCTAATTGGCTGTGAGAATCAACTGTGTCTATAATGGGAAAACTTCTGTGCTGGAGACACTATTATGGGGCAAGATTTGCTTCAGTGGGGCTTTGGTGCTCACTGAGCCTTCCCCTGAGTGTGTCACTTATGGATCTGAGAAGTTGTAATTTGGATGGTCCCACTCTGATGACTAGGTACACTGGTTCTTGGATCTCCAAGGAGGTGCTGATTTAGCCTCTGCCTGACGCCATCCAGTAGGAGCTACGGAGAGATCTGCAGATTCTTCTTCTATGTTCAGTGTTAGGAAGTGCCCAGGTGAGGCCTAGCTGTGAAGCAATGCAAACTGCTATGGTGCTTTGTGCCTTCTTTTGGATGTTTTGGGTCTCTCTGATCCAACTGCCATTTGTTAGGTAATTTTAGATTGCAAAGGGCCATCCATATTCAAAGGCCCCTGTGCACAGCTTGGTTGGGGTGGGGGTTTCAGGGAATCAACAGGGCAGAGCAAACAGCTAGGGCTGATCCTCAGCCCTGCCATAAGAGACTCGGGACTCAGTGTTCCTCAATAATCGCTGCAAGTACTTCTGAGAGAAAGCCACCCTTGAGTTTTGCCTAATGCCAGACAGTCCAATTTCTCCCTGTGTGAGTCTGGGTCCCCACAGTCTTGCCCAGAACTGGAGTTCAGAGCAGTCAGGAGTTTTTGTCTCCCTCCCAATTGAAAAAGACAACCACGTACTCAGTTGCCAGCCCTTTCCGCATGCCGCCATATCTCTGCACTTACTCCTGCACCTCCTTTGAGTCTCAGTGTGTTTTCTCTTTCCTTTAAGTTGTAGAGTTTCCACTCAGCCAGCCATCCTGTGGTTCTGGATAACGTCCATTTTGTCTTATAGTTGTAGTTTTAAAGTAGTTATGCGAGGCAGCAAATTCAGGTGTTTACCTATGCTGCCATCTTGGTTTCTCCTACTCTTATTTTTAACAAATTTTAGTGAATAAACCATATGTTGAAAAAAACACTAGTAATTTCACTGATATAAATAAATATTACATATCTACAACTGTAATCTACATATTTAAATCTAAGAGTCACTGCTCATAAACAATGTTCAGCGAGTGATTAGCACATGATCATACCACATTGCTCATGATAACTGGTTATATTGTCATTGGACATTCTGCAGCAGTTTTGTTTGTGTTTTTGTTTTTTTATTTTTTTGTTAATCCTCACCTGAGGATATTTTTCCATTGATTTTAGAGAGAATGGAAGGGAGGGAGGTAAAAACAGAGAGAGAAACATCTATGTGAGAGAGACACATTGATTTGTTGCCTCCCGAATTGCAGGCTGTGTCACCCAAGAATCACCCTCTCACCCCAGGGGAATGTTGGAGAGCCAGTTTCAGCCTTATTCCCGCAGGTTAGTAAGAGTGACCCCACCTGTCTAGGCCCCAGCTTTGTACACTTTCTGCCCCAAACTTAGAGTCTGCAATTTCTCCAAAGAGTACTGGTTCTTTTTATTGAAAAATTATATTAGGGAGCACCTATGAGCACTAAATTTTCCTGTTGCTTTGGGGTTAGTATTGATATTTGTAGAAATCTTCAATAGCCAGAAGTAGGAAAACAAACTTATAAATTGATACTGGTGCTTCCAATATAAATTCAGGAGCACGTTGTTTTTACTTAATGTCCTCTACTTTATATCTTTACCACCTTTCTTCTTTAACAAAAATGCTGGTTCTCTGCAATACCAGCAATGAAAGACTTAGACTATCACAAATACTCATTTGCTTTAACTTGATTACACAAGAACCATTTCAGAACAACTAAACTAACACAGCTACCACAGACAGTATGGTTTCTGAAAATAACTTAAAAATTTTCTGCAGTTGTTTTTGCTTTTCAGATATATTCAACAAAAGATATAGAGTCAAATTACTGTTTCCAAGTCCCTTGATATAGCTCCTTTCTGTTTAGTTCTGGCATCAGCTAGATATACACATTGATTTGTTCCATGTTATTTTCAATTTGTAGATTTTTTTAAATTAATGATTTAATTATGGGATATATATATATGGTTCCAAAGTAAAACCTGTAAAAGAAGGAAGTGCATTCAATGAAGTCTTCTCCTGAACCTTATTTTTTTCTTTTTAGGAAATCATTTTTGAGTAATATACTAGTATCCTTCCCTTGCTTTTATAATACAGAATAAATCCTGTGTTTTGTGTGCTCACAACTGTAAACCTACATTTGCCCCACCCCATATATTGAAATAGATCTTTATATCCTCCTTTCCTTTTTCTCTACCTTGCTATTTTTACTTAACATGTTCTGAAATCATTCCATAGTAGTCTTTAGACTTCCTCCCCCACTACATTGTGTCCACTGTGAGAATGTGCCACAGATTACTCACCAGGCTCCTTCCTGATAGCGAGTGGATAACTTTTACTTTTTTTTTTTAATATATTTTATTGATTTTTTTAAGGAGAGTAAGGGAGAGGGATAGACAGAAACATCTATAGGAGAGAAACCTCCATCAGTTGCCTCCTGTACACTGGGGATGTGCCTACAACCTAGGTACATGCCCTTAACCAGAATCAAACCTGGGACCTTTCAGTCCACAGGACGCCACTCTATCCACTGAGCCAAGTCAGTAAGGGCCACTTTTATTTTTTAATTATTATCCTATCTAATAAAAGAATAATATGCAAATTGACTATACCTCCGCTACACCCATCAGCCACCCCACAAGCCAATCGAGTAAGCATGCAAATTAACCCAACAAAGATGGCTACGGCTACAGAGAAAGCAGGAGGGAGGCTTGGGTTGCCCCTGGCGATGGAGGAAGCCAAGCTTTCCACACACCCTGGCTGGCCCAGGCCTCTGCTTAAGGCAACAAAGTTTCAATGGCTGTACGAGTAGAAGGCTTGGCTCTGCTCTAGGCTAAAAAGTTTCAGTGTAGAAGATAAATAAATCCCAGATACCAGCGCCTCCACTTGGGTTGCCAGGGGCGTGGCTGGACTGCAAACCACCACAGGCCCCTTGCCCAGACCACCCCATACCCCAAGGAAACACCCACCCTGATCCGGTGCACCAGACCTCTATCCTATCTAATAAAAGAATAACATGCAGATTGACCAACACTGCAACACAAAAGATGACTGCTCCCATGTGGACACAAGATGGCCAGCAGGGGAGGGCAGTTGGCAGGGACCAGGCCTGCAAGGAAGGGCAGTTGAGGGTGATCAAGCCAGCAGAGGGGGGAGGTTGGGGATGACTAGACCTGCAGAGGAGGACAGTTAGGGGTGACTAGGCCCACAGGGGAGGGCAGTTAGGGGCAAACAGGCTGGCAGGGGAGCAGTTAGGCATCAATCAGACTGGCAGGGGCGTGGTTAGGGGATGATCAGCCTGGCAGGCACAAGTGGTTAGGGGCAATCAGGAAGGCAGGCAGGTGAGCAGTTGGGAGCCAGCAGTCCTGGATTGTGAGAGGGATATCCAACTGCCCGTTTTGGCCCGATCCTAAATAGCAGTCAGACATCCCTCAAGGGAGTCCCAGATTGGAGAGGGAGCAGCCTGGGCTGAAGAATACCTCCCTTCCCCTCCTCCCCTCCCTCCTCCCTCCCCCACACACAAATTTCATGCACTGGACCTCTAGTAAATAATATACCTCACTTATGAATATGTTTTCAATTTCTTTTCTAGTTCATCTTTGATAGATTCCTAAAAGTAGGATTACTGGGTCAGTAGATAAATTAATGTAATTTTGTTAAATGCTGCCAAATTGCCATCCATAACGGTTGTGGCAATGCTAGGAATATTAGCAATGCATGAGGGAGTTTTGCTAACAAAATATGTTGTCAGACTATTATTTTTTGTTAGTTCTATTCATGAAAAATGGTATCCCTGTGCTGTTTTACTTTGAATTTCTTTTATAAGCAAGTCAAGTGACTTGTTTGTCATTTCTTTGTTGTATTTTCTAGTCTTTCTAATCAATTTTATTTTTCATAATTTCTTTTTCAGAGTCAATACAGATTTGTATGTGAAGCTATTTTGAAAGTTTATGAAGAAGGATTTGTTAAACCCTTAACAACGTCATCAAATAAATAAGCAAAAAATCTGGAGTATCTGTTAGAAAACTACGTTCCAATTATATTCACTGTGCCATAAAACCGCTTGCAGGAAATGGCATCTAAACAAAAAATGAAGAACTGACAAAAACTGAAAACTTCAGCACTGTTGCACTTTATGTTTGAAAAAAAAAGTCACTCTCAAGACCTATAATTCATGTGTTTCAAAACTATTTCATGCTTTGTTTTGAACAAATAGTGAATAACTGAGTATGTTCAGGGTAACATGAAATTTTGTAGTGGTGCCATGCAGTCCCCCTACTGGAAGAATGCCACAAACAAGGCTCAGAATTTTCATCATCTCTGTTACACACCTGTACTTGGAAAGAAAAAGAAGTAGACATCAGGAGTTAGCTCTGGTGTTTGCAGTGATTCATGTGCTTACTGTATTACTTGATTACCAGATTTTATTTTTTAAATTTTAGCAATATCATTTTCAATATTAGCCAATACACTGCCTATGGATGCAGCACATCTTTCCCTACACCCCCCCTGTAGAGACCTGCTATACGTAAGAAGAAAGGTGGAATTGCTTTTCCCAGGAAATGCTGCACATTGTCCATTTACCAGCATCATACAGAAAATATAAATATGAATCTACAAATTTTCTTGAATTTAATAATGTAATATATTTACCATAAGGTTAGCTTATTCCAAATCATGTGATTTAATGTACTTGACATGAAGAAATGCATGTATTATGTCTTAACCCCGTAAGTGCCTTGAGACATCTTTGTCTAATGAAGAGGCACTCATTTGACCCACTAGGAGGTATGTGTGTACACTTACATCTTTACGCATTTTTAATCAGTTCACATTTGAAAATAACTTCTTGTATTGAGAGGTATGCAAAGAATGGTAAGGAAATTGTGTTTCTTATTCAGATCCTTTATTTTGTCACAGGAAGCAAAGGTAATTTGTGTTCTTCTGAGAGCGTTCTGCTGCTATGGAATTATTTAAATCTGCACATTCCTTTCCTAAAAGACGAGGGTTACAGTTTAGCAGCTCAAGTTAAAAGATGCTTTTTTCTTCAAATTTCTATTTGTTTTATCCCTCACTTTAGAAATGGCATCTAATATGCACATTAAAGTTAAACGTATTGATACTCTAAGCTAGAATTAGACCAGTTAGTTGCTTATTTCTATTACTAACAGAATTATTACTCTTCAGCATTCATTTTAATTCATATCACATTTTGTTCACACTACTCTATTAGGATACTTCAAACAAGGAATGAAAAATAATGTTTGACTTGTTTCAAAGTATAATTTCTCGGTAACTGAAATGAAATCCCTCAATAACTGAAATGAGGATTTTTCTGGTTACTCCAATTTACATGTACTTACTAGGTTATAAATATATTAATTCATGGAGAATGTTGGCTGTCCTGCCTGATGGAGGATCTGATGCTCTTTAAGGACTTGTATATTTTCCTTTTCAGGTTTTTTTTTTTCTTTTAATTTTTAAGTCTATAGGGAGATAGAACTTTACAATTGCCGTGTTATAAGTGGAAATTTGCTCACCTATTGAAGTGTTATAATTACATAATTATTTTATATGGATTATGGTTGAAATTGACTTTTACTGGTGTTTTCTGAATATTTCAAAATAGTATTGATAAAATTTAGAGTTGAATGGTGGATATTTTGGGATGCCATTTAGTATGAGGAAGGAAATGTACATTTTAAAATCTTCAGTATAATCTAATTTATGTTCTTTAAGATAGTCAAAATCCATAATAATAAAATTTAGGAAGTTACGTCCTATTCATTAATAGCCAAGATACCAAATAA
The DNA here is from genome assembly GCA_004026805.1 of Lasiurus borealis. Lineage (NCBI taxonomy): Eukaryota > Metazoa > Chordata > Mammalia > Chiroptera > Vespertilionidae > Lasiurus > Lasiurus borealis. The sequence continues at coordinate 18,857 of PVJN01009416.1, forward strand.
GTTATTATTAAAATATTTTAAGTTTTTTAAAAACAATTGCAAACACAACCAGTATGTCTAAGAGAAACTCTCTTACCTATTTCTGAATTTCATAGTCAAGACAGTATAAGAGTAAATAAACTAGTTTTATTTGAACATTCCATTCTCTGACAACAGATAAATGTAATATAGGCTGCTATATAACATGATGATCGGTTGAAAAGTGAAATCATGTTCAGGTCTACATAATTAAAAACTGTTTGCGCAGTTTTTTCACATGAATTAAAAAGAAAATTGGTCTTTCTATGTGGATAGGATATGACAACTGCAGATTTAAAAACAAAAGATGCAGTTGTATAGAGATAAACAGATAAGTGGCATGGTTGGCATGTTCTTTAGGGCTTAATGTTTACACTTCTGAGGTTAATAATTGTTGGCAATGAACACTGCTGCCCTTTTTAACAGTTAAGGCCAGTGTTTAAATCCTGCATATATCTTTTGTTCATCTGAGAGGTGTTATCTGTCAGTATTGTTATGTACAAAAAGATTCTTTTTTTAAAGGCACATTTATGAGGTCTTAAATTTTAAAATATGCTAATTATGCTTTCCTGTTCACTCAATAGATAAGACTTTATCCATTATACCTAAGAATTTTTTAACCTGTTTATTGATCTATGTAGGGTTCTAGAATCATCCTAGCTTTGGTACTCCAAGTAGGTCTAGATTTCACTCATATCATGTAATATCAAGTGTTAAAAATGCCAGATTTCTTGTATCTAAACTACGGTCCGCTTCCTCTACCCTTCCTCAGTCAATCAACATTAACTGTTACTCTCACAAGTAGAAATAGTTATTGATGAACCAGGGACTTTTTTAAATGCTAAGAAATGTTTGTGAAAACCTTTCCTCTCTGATTTATGATGGTTTTACAATGTTCATTTCACATGTATGTTGGAGCATCTGATTTGTGTCAGCACTCACTACACAGGATGAGGAATATTTTGGAATAGACTTTACATTCACAAAAAGAATTGGCAGTATTTGTTATATCCGTGCACTCATTCAAAATAGTTGCAGAGTAACAGCATCTATTTTGATTTTCTCCATTTTAACTGTATAGTTGTTTATAATTTTTTAATATATTTTTTATTGATCTTTTACAGAGAGGAAGGGAAAGGGACAAAGAGCTAGAAACATCGATGAGAGAGAAACATCGATCTGCCTCCTGCACGCCCCTCACTGGGGATGTGCCCGCAACCAAGGTACATGCCCTTGGCCGGAATTGAACCTGGGACCCTTCAGTCCACAGGCCTACGCTCCATCCATGGAGCCAAACCAGTTTTGGCAATAATTTGTTGGCAGGTCTGATCAGGTCTAATTGGATATTTGAGCAAAAGCCTCCTGGCAGTACTGTGTACAACATTAGAGCTAAAAGGAACCTGAAAGATTTTCATCTAATTTCACTCTGTTATTTTAGACAGCATGTGTGATTATTATAAATTCTCATGAATTTTAGGGTTTCAGCGCAAGAATTATATTCAGGCAGTGATTTCACTGATGTCACTAAGTTTAGAAAATAAGTAGACTTTTTGAAGTAGTTCTCATTAGGATCTGATCCAGTTTGCTAGCCAGGCTTCTTTGACAAATCATAATCTTTTGTGAGGTATTTAAGAGAAGGCTAATATTTAAAAGCACAACATAAAACTAAGATTTAGAATATATATCCACTTGCAATCAAATAACTTATGTACATAATGTGAACATGTAGAATTTTAAAGCATTATCTGTTTTATAGTTTTATCAGGAAGAGAGAAGGAAACAACTTTTAACAGTGTTCTATTTAATATCTGTGTTTTAAATTTTTAAAATATTCTGACGGCAAGGTTGCCAAAGTAGGTTTGAATTCATAAAAATTATACCACAGTAAGTTTACATCTCTTTATTTTGTTGTGATTATTTTGTAATTCAGGTGAATTTTCATTTAAAGTCCCTTAGAGAAATACATATGCTTAATATTTGTTGGAATAAACATCTCAATAACATGACAAGACCAAGATAAATTATGCCACAGTTTGCTGTTATGTAATTGTCACATTCACAAAGTGACTGTATTAGCATTGCTTACTTCTATTTGCTTCAACTATCCCACCACTGTTTATGCAGCATTTTGTGTTTGTGTTGTTTCCTCCAAGTAAATTGAAACCCACTGTATCAGAATTACTGATCCACTGGCAGAAATTTATTGGTGCCTCAGTGTGATCACAACACAAGCAACCATTATGTAAAGTTCTTTGAGAGTTATGTAGAAACACACATAATAAAAATTGTAGGGCTAACTGCTAATAGATAATTTCAGCAATTTTATAAAGAGCCCATGAAATGAATCTCTAAAATGAATTTTGGGGGTTCAGCTTTCTTTACAATGTCTACAACTATTATCAACACAATTTTTTGTATACAGATTTCATTCTTAGTAGCAATTACAATAAGTCATGTTACCAAAAACAAGCCCTATTTCAGTCAAATTAGACATTTTATTTCCATAATCTTAGAAATACCAATTGTTATTTCTGTTTCCCATCTAAGTTTGCTGCTATTTATTTGTATGTTTTTCTAAGGCAGTTTCCCTGTTGATTTCTAAAGTTTAATATTCATTGTTTTCAATTTAGTAATGCAAGCTAAATGGGCAGCCAGAAGTAGTATCTGCTGGGGTGCAATTCATCAACACTGACTACACATGGTTCATTGCATAAATAAGTAAACTGAACTTTTTTAAATTTACAAAGTGAAAGGTATTAGTAATAGTTCAAGTTAAAGGCTACAATTTTAGGAAGAAATCTTAATGTTTAACTTCCTGAAAACTTTCAAAATTTCAAATACATGAATGAAAACATTTTAAAATCTTGTGCTCATAAAAGTTTTAGTTAATTTTTCCTATTGTGGTATAAATGTTATAGAAAATATTTTTCTATGGGCAAAAGATTGAAAATTAACTTTTAAAAAGGAAAAATGATATTTGTCTTTCATGCTGTAAAGAAAATGAATGTATCTTTCAATGTTATGAGAATTATGGCTTGATTATAGGCATACTCTTTGGTTTAAAAAAAAGATTAAAAAGGAAAGGAAGAGTATATTCCACTTCATTACAGAAAATGCAATTTTAGAAGAAAATGTAATTTTATTATAACGAATAGCAGTCATTGTCCTAGTTTGGCTCAGTAGATCGAGCGTCGGCCTGGTGACCAAAGGGTCCTGGATTTGATTCCCGTCCAGGGTGCATACCTTGGTTGCAGGCTTTTCCCCCAACCCTGACCCTGGTCAAGGACTCCTGCAGAAGGCAACCAATCAATGTGTTTCTCTCACATCGATGTTTCTGTCTTTCCCTCTCTCTTTCAATGGGAAAATATTCTCTGATAAAGATTAACAAAATAATTAAGAGCAGTCATTGTTGAGGTATATTTTAAATTAATATACATTTTTCATTTTGCTTTGCTTTAGCTCTAGAATTGGAACTTTAAAGAAAATGTTTGCATACTGTTTCTAAATGTAATACAACTGGAGTCTAGATTTCTCTAGTATAGAAGGTTCATTTTGTGTGAGGGAAAACATTTTACTGACTTGTTGACCATGAAGGAAAGTTCTCAGGCTTTGTCACTACTGCAGCCACAAATGAGGACATCACTGTGAGAGTGACTTCAATGAAGCCAGAAAACCATGCCTAAGATTCAGTACGGTAAATGTGTGCAGAGGCCACTGACAAAGAGTTTTGCCTTTTTATTCTCAGTATCAAATAGATAAGCCAAACTCTGACTTGTCTCATATGTTTAAGAGTTAATTGAGTCAACTGAGCAAAACACAGCCAAGCCCCCTTTTTTCCTCCCCCCACTCCCTCATATTTTAAGCCAACATCTTTAGGTATGATGGATTTATTCAACCATTTCTTTTAAAAGTATTTATTATTTGTTATTTATTAATCGACTCAGTGGGGTCTTAATTCTTTTCACACCTTGTTTCCACCCTCCAACTTGTAAAAAAAATCATTATCTTTTATAGTTGAGTCTTTATGAAGTACCCTGAGCAACTGAGGTGATCTCTTCCTTCATTAACATCTGTTAACAGTTATTAAAAGATTGGTCTTGCCGAGACCGGTTTGGCTCAGTGGATAGAGCGTCGGCTTGTGGACGGAAGGGTCCCAGGTTCGATTCCGGTTGGGGGCATGTACCTTGCTTGCGTGCACATCTCCACTGTGGGGCGTGCAGAAGGCGGCTGTTCGATGTCTCTCTCTCATCGATGTTTCTGACTTTCCCTTCCTCTCTGTAAAAAATCAATAAAAAAAAAAAAAAGATTGGTCTTAGGGCCCCTTAACCTGGGAGTTTCCAAATTTAGTGGTATTGTGATAACTTTAAAATGCCACATTGCTAAATGAAATTGTCATCGTAAAGCCATCAAAAGGTCTCACCCCTGCTTACAATCTTAGACCCAATAGGTACTGGTTTGTGGTTTCCCCAAATCTGTAGTTAACAGTTGAGCCCATTTTATCATATACTTAAGCTTTTAGTTTTTACTTTGTATTAGAGTGTTCCACTTATTTGCCTTTCTGGGCAAGAAAATGTCAATCCGATTCTGGTATTCTCTTGCCCCCATCTTTAGTGAGTTAGCAAGATTTTTCATTTTGTATTCTATGGAGTAGGCCAGATATTAATGCTGAAATTGATTCCTTGAATTTCAAATAGTAGCACTTTATTTCATGCTTACTACTGACTTAATTTATGCATTTAAAAATATCCTCAGAGTCTTATAAATATGAAAAAAAATGTAATGGGTTAGTATGTAGAGGTCATTGGGTTGGACCCAAGTTTAAGTGCTTTACAATGATCTCTCTTTTTTTTTTAATGATTTCTTGATCATTTGATATTTAAAAGGTAACTATGTGATATTTAGCTTTTCCATTTTTTTGTAATATAGTTCAATAGGGGTTGCCCAGTTGACTATGTTGCTGGACACTAAGTTCTCACCTAGCTTCAGCCAAGTTTGGTTTATAACAGTCATTTCTGCTTTGCATTTTTGTACATTACATAAATACTTGGAAATCCATTTGTTTAGGTTTGTGTTATACTTGAGGGTTATGTCAATACTGCACCATAAATAAATTGAAGGGGGCAAAAACCTAACACAACAGATAAGTGTCCAGGGGCAGGATTTAAGAGAGTTAAAAACAGTTTACATTAAGCTGTTTCCATTTTTCTATCATTAGAATATATGTGCTTAAGAAATTAAAACTGCCCAATTCAGTGTTCTACAGCATCATGCCATTGCACTTACAATCTATGTTGTAATCTTTTCAAATAAGAAAAGCTACTCTTTATTTTCTATAGTGTAGGCTTAATTTTATGACAAATAGTTTATTATATATTCATTAGTGATGTTTATAATTATGTAGATGGTGTTTTAATTTGGAATTTTTTTCTTGTAACGGGTGCTACATGTAAATATAAAGGGCAAAAAAGTCTCTTACAAGTCTAGTTTTATTTCCTAACTAAAATATAATTTTGCATTTCTGCTGCCATTTCACATTTTACTGTACTGAACTTTTGTAGCAAATGGAATTATCTCCCTAATTTTTTAAACTAACTCCTCTCCCCCTTTACAAAAATATATCTCCATCAATAGGGTTTGTTCCCTAATTAAGAGGCAAAAAAAGCTTAGGTTTTGTTTGTTTGTTTTTTTAATGTGTAAGCTTGAATTTGGTCAACACTGGGTAATTTGAAATCACTGTGTTTGTCATGTAACTTACTGTATGCTTGAAAGGCCTGTGTAGTTATTTGTCTTAATATCAATGGAATTATAACCCCTACTGTTAATTCATGTGAAAGTACCTAGAATACTAGCAGCAAACAGGATTAAAATGCATTAAAACTATTTTAGTCCTAAAATGACTTATGTTATATAAAATGCTATGACATATATTTTATTGGCCATATTCATTTGATTGAGAAATAGTTGTCCAGGTACAAACATGAAAAAATACTCTAGCTGTGACTTTTAATTATTCAATTGCTAAATAAAGATGTGCTTTAGTAATTTAAAATATAGGAGTATTGAATATTATTTTATGGGAATTTTTTGTTGGGCTTCTCTGACAATGGTTATGTTCATTTACTGGGTGATTGATTGGAAAGGACTAAGAGAATGCTAAGTGCTACATTTCTAGAATTACTGGCTCACATAGTGGCTGTATTGGGGAAGGTAGAGGGTTGTAGAAAATAGAAGACATTTAGAAGACTGATGATCTAGCACAGCCCCTCTAGTATTCCTAATGTAAGACCTTGTCAATCAAAATAAACTTTATTTTTAATGAAGGAACTTTATTCCTGAGTCACCTTGCTTCATATCTTTCCAAAGTGCAGTTAAACATGTCATTTTTCATCTGAAAGAAAATTTGTAGAGAAAATATCCATTAATATTTAAATACTTTTGAGGAAAAAAATGGCGGCAGAATAGATGCACGTGTCTGGAGCCTTGTTGCTGAGTAGAGGGGGAGAGAGCAGCTGAGAGTCGCACTGGGAGTGTTTGTTGGCAAGATAAGAGTCAGTTATTCTCCAGGAGAAGGTGGGGGACTGCTAGATGGGGCTTTCCTGGCCAGACAGCCCCACTACCACGGGTTTTTGTTTGCTGGAGCCACCAGCGTGAACGCAGAAACTGCACCATCTTGCAGAGGGAGGTAGATGTCTGTGGCGGTCTGAAAGCTGCAGCTACAGCACCCACCAAACAGCCGGGGGACCCAGAACACCACTCTCCAATCAGCGCAGACACATGGACTCAGAGGAGCTCCACATGGCACACGGAAAGGTCAGATTTCGCCTCGGATAAGGTGAGGTCTCCTGTCCCACAGAACAGAGACGTGCACACTGTGGGAACCGGGCTGCAGGAAAGCTGCTTCTAGAGAGGTCTGCAGATGTGGGCTGGGCATGATCCCTAAGTGTGGAAGGGACTGTCAGAGCTGTTGACAGAGGGGAGTTCTAGAAAACAACTCATTCTGATCTGAGGCAGGACAGCCTGGAAGTTATTACAGTGTCCTGGCTGCTCGAATCCCCACAAACCGGTTTTGAGAACCACAGAGTACCAGGATCTAAGCACAGCCTAGAAAGGTCTTGTGCTTAGTCAATTCCGAAACACTGCCACCAAGTGGATGACTCACAAATTGACTGGCATAACCACAAAAGAATAAAGAAATTAAAACACACCTCAGCAGTGGAACACAGGGAACTGCAATACCCTCCCAACTGGGAAACAGGAGGACCAAGCAGAACAATAGTGGAAGTGAATGACATCCACTACTGCCCATTCAATTTTTTTCTTTTTTTTTAATTTTATTTGTTTTTTATTTTTGCATATTTTAATTAAAAAACTATTTTTTTCTTTTCTCCTCAATTGATTTTACCCTTTTAATTATTACATTTTTGTTTTCAACTAGTATTATTACTATTACTATTTTACCTTTTTGGGGAAAAAAAAACAAGTGTCATTTTGTTTTCTCTTTATTTTACTTTGGGATTAGAGTTCTATATTCTATTTTCATCTTTCCTTTAGAATAATTTTACTCTATCTCAACTCTACTTTTATGCCAACACTCTCCTCCTAATTTTCTCCATTTTGTTGTCATGTTTCTCTTTCCCTTTTCCAACTTTAGATTCTCCCTATTCTTTTTCTTTACCTGGTTAAAATTTCACCCCACTTATATATCTAATTTCAAATCCCCTACTCCAAGCCCATACAAACCTCTCTTCTTGTCTTCACTATCCAAAAAGTTGCTTTTCTCTATGTCCTTTTGTTGCTGTTTGCCTGAATGGTGATTATATCAATTTTGTATACTGTTTTGTGAGATTGTTTCAGCTTATTCTACTTGTTTTATTTTGCTTTTTGTTTGTTTTGGTTTGTTTTTTACCTATCTTTTCCCTCGCCTCCCTTTATATTAGTTTTTATTTGTAGTTTGTATTAATCTCCAGGTACTTGATGCCAGCATTTGTTGGGAATAGTGGCTGTTCTATTGGAGATTTTTCCTCACATCTATATTTTGTTCCCCTTTTCTCTCTTATCCTCTTTCTTTTCTCTCTGACTTTTTTTCTCTTTCTCTTTCTTCTTCTTTTTATTTTTTATTTTATTTTTTTTTCTTCCTTCTCCCAATTTGATTTTGGCACTTCTTTCTCTTTTTTCCTCATTTTCCTCCTCTTCTTTCTCTACTTACTCCTAATTTGTCTTTCATTGGTGGTCACCTTATTTGTGGTTATTAACATCGTAAATACATTTCTGTTCAACATTGTGTGTTGTACCTGGTGATGTTGTAGTTTGTGCCTTTGAATCAATGTAGGAGAGAGAACTACATAACTAGACACCTGGAGAAGAAAGACGATGGGCAGATGAAGAAAAAGCCTGCATATGACAGAAAGACAGGTATCACCAAGAAGGGAAGTAAACGAAATAGAAGCAGAAATAAGCCTGCCAGAGAAAGAGTTCAGAGAAATGATCATAAGGTGGAAGAAAAGAATGAAAGACAAAATCAACAATGTGAGTAAGACCCAAGAGGAAATGAAGAAGAACCAAGAAGAAATGCAGAATAATCAAGAAGACATGAAAAATGACATCACTGCTATAAAGAACTTAATAGAAAGCATTAACAGTAGACTAAAAGAAGCAGAGGACCACATCAGTAAGCTAAAAGACAAGGTAGGAAAACATACCCAAGTACAGCAGCTTCTAGAAAACAAAAAGCAAGAGGACAGCCTAAGGGAACTTTGGGACAACACAAAATAAAACAACATCCGCATAATTGTGGTCCCAGAAAGAGCGGAAACTGAGCAGGGAATAGAAAACCTGTTTGAAGAAATAATGACAGAAAACTACCCTAATATAGAAAAGAAAAAACCCACACAAATCCAAGAAGCTCACAGAGTCCCAAGCAAAATGAACCCCAAAAAACCGATACCAAGACACATTATAATTAAATTGGCAAACACCAACGACGAAGTAAGAATCTTAAAAGTGGCCAGAGAGAAACAAAGTTACCTACAAAGGAACCCTCATAAGACTAGCTACTGTTTTCTCAACAGAAACTCATCAGGCCAGAAGGGAATGGAATGAAATATACAAAGTCATGCAAAGGAAGGGTCTGAATCCAAGAATACTGTACCTTGCAAGGCTTTCATTCAAAATTGAAGGTGAAATCAGAAGCTTCACAGACAAAAAAGGACTAGGGGAATATATATCTACCAAACCAGCAATGTAAGAAATTGAAAGAGTCTGCTGTAATAAAAAGAAATAGGAAGCGAAGAAGGAACTCAGGGGTAAAGACTAAAAATGGCGACAGATAAGTACCTATCAATAATAACTTTAAATGTAAACAGATTAAATGCTCCAATCAAAAGACATAGGGTAACCGATTGGATTAAAAAAACACGATCCATATATATGCTGTCTACAAGAAACCCACCTCAGGAAAAGAGATGCACACAGATTGAGGATGAAGGAAAGGAAGATGATATCTCAGGCAAATGGAAATGAAAAAAAAGTTGGGGTTGAAATACTTATATCTGACAAATTAGATCTCATAACAAGAAATAAAGAAGGCCACTTCATATTACTAAAGGGAACAATCCAACAAGAAGAAATAACTCTGGTCAACATATATGCATCCAATATAGGAGCACCTAAATACATAAAAAAAACTCTTGGAGGATATTAAGGGAGAGATTGACAGCAATACAATCATAGTAGGAGACTTTAATACCCTGCTGTCACCACTGGACAAATCCTCTAAAAAAAAAATCAGCAAAGAAACATCCTAAATGACTCACTAGACCAGATGGAATTAATTAATTAACATCTTCAGATTATTTCACCCCAAAGCCACATAATATACATTCTTCTCCAGTGCACATGGGTCATTTTCTAAGATAGATCATATGTTGGGTCACAAGAAAAGTCTCTTCAAATTCAAGAAGATAAAAAATACTATCAAGCATTTTTCTCAGACTACACTGGCATAAAACTGGAAATCAACTATAATAAAAACAATATAAAAAAATCAAACACATGGAGACTTAACAGCATGCTATTAAACAATTACTGGGTAACCAGAGAGTTCAAGGAAGAAATGGAAAACATCATGGCAACAAATGACAATGACAACACAACAATACAAAATTTATGGGACACAGTGAAAGCAGTCTTGAGAGGGAAGTTCATAGCCCTACAAGCCTACTGCAAAAAACAGGAAACAATGGTAATAAATTTCCTAACCCTACAACTCAAAGACCTAGAAAGAGAGCAATAAGAAAAGCCCAGTGTAAGCAGAAGGAAGGAAATAATAAAGATGAGAGCGGAGATAAACAACATGGAGACCAAAGAAACAATTCAAAAGATCAACAAAACCAAAAGCTGGTTCTTTGAAAAGATAAACAACATTGATGGACTCCTAGCCAGGCTCACCAAGAAGCAAAGAGAGAAGACCCAAATAAACAAAATCAGAAATGAAAGAGGAGAAATAACAACAAACCTGCCAAAATACAAAGGATTGTTAAAAAAAAAAAATACTACGAACAACTCTATTCCAGCAAATTGGACAACCTGCAAGAAATGGACATATTCCTAGAAAAATATAACCTTCCAAAACTCAATCAGGACAAATCTAAACATCTCAATAGGCCTATAACTATGGAAGAAATTGAAGCAGTCATCAAAAAGCTTTCAGCAAAAAAAAAGCCCGGGTCCAGATGGCTACACAGGAGAATTTTACCAAACATTCCAGGAAGAAATAAAACCTATCCTCCTCAGACTATTTCAAAATATTCAAGAAGAAGGAACACTCCCAAACACCTATGAAGCCAGCATCACCCTAATACCAAAACCAGATAAAGACAACACAATAAAAGAGAATTATAGGCCAATATCTCTCATGAACATAGATGCCAAAATCCTCAACAAAATTCTAGCAAGTCAGATCCAGCAGTACATCACAAAGTTCAAACACCAAGACCAAGCCAGATTCATCCCAGGAATGCAAGGATGGTACAATATCCACAAATCAATAAATATGATACATCACATAAACAAATTAAGAGATAAAAATCACATAGTCATATCAATTGATGCAGAAAAAGCATTTGACAAAATCCAACACCCTTTCTTGATAAAAACTCTCAGCAAAGTGGGAATAGAAGGATCATACCTCAACATCATAAAAGCCATATATGACAAACCCACAGGCAACATCATACTCAATGGGCAATAACTAAAACCATTTCCCTGAAGAACAAAAACAAGACAGGGATGCCCATTCTCACCTCTCCTGTTCAAAATAGTACTGGAAGTATTAGCCATTGCAATTAGAGAAGAAGAAGAAGAAATAAAAGGCATCCAAATTGGAAAAGAAGTAAAACTGTACTTATTTGCAGATGACATGATATTGTACATATAAAACCCAAAGGACTCCATCCCAAAACTAATGGACTTAAGAAATGTTTTTGACAATGTAGCAGGATACAAAATTAATGCCAAGAAACCTGTGGCATTTCTATACACTACTAGTGAAATTACAGAGAGACTAAAAAAGCAATCCCATTTACCATCGCACCAAAAAATTAAGATACCTAAGAATAAACCTAACTAAAGAGGAAAAAGACCTAAATGTAGAAAACTACAGGACACTAAAAAAGAAATAGAGGAAGATGTAAACAGATGGAAGAGCATACCATGTTCATGGATTGGGAGAATCAACATCATTAAAATGTCCATACTACCCAAAGCAATCTATAGATTCAATGCACTACCCATTAAAATACCAATGACATATTTCACAGACCTAGAAAGATTTCTTCAAAGATTCATCTCGAACAAAAAAAGACCACAAATAGCCACAGCAATTCTGAGAAAGAAGAAGAAAGTAGGTGGCATCTCAATACCAGATTTCAAGCTATATTACAAAGCAACTGTTCTCAAAACAGCCTGGTACTGGCACAAGAACAGACATATAGACCAATGGAATAGAATAGAGAATCCAGATATCCATCCAAATTAATATTTGACAAAGGAGGCATGAACATACAATGGAGCCAAGATAGCCTCTTCAATAAATGGTGTTGGGAAAATTGGACAGATACATGAAAAAAATGAAACTGGACCACCAACTTACACCAAATACAAAAATAAATTTAAAATGGATACAGGACTTAAACATTAGATGGGAAACCATAAAGATACTAGAGGAATCCACAGGCAGCACAATCTCATACATATGCTGAAAGAACTTCTTCACTGATACTGCTCCAAAGGCAATGGAAGCTAAAGAAAAAATAAATGGGACTACATCAAAATAAAAAGCTTTTGCACAGCAAAAGAAACCATCAACAAAACAACAAGAAAGACTGTATGGAAGAACATACTTGCAAATGTCATCACTGATAAAGGTTTAATCTCCAACATCTACAGCCAATTTATACAACTTAATAAAAGGAAGATAAACGATTCAATAAAAAAAAAAATGGGCAATGGACCTAAATAGAACCTTTTGAAAGACAACAGAAGGAAGGCCAAGAGACACATGAAAACATGCTCAAAGTCATTAATTATCCAAGAGATGCAAATCAAAATGACAATGCGATACCATCTCACACCTGTCAGAATAGTTATCATCAACAAATCAACAAATGAGAAGTGTTGGTGAGGATGGAGAAAAAGGAACCCTCGTGCACTGCTGGTGGGGATGCAGACTGGTGCAGCCACTATGGAGAACAGTATGCAGTATCCTCAAAAAACTAAAAATGGAACTCCCATTTGACCCAGCAATCAAACTATTAGGAATATATCCTAAGAAACTAGAAACACCAATCAGAAAGGATTTATGCACCCCTATTTTCAAAGCAGCACAATTTACAATAGCTACAATTTGGAAATAGCCTAGGTGCCTGTTAGCAGATGAGTGGATCAGAAAACTATGGTACATCTACACAATGGAATTCTATGCTGCCATTAAAAAGAAGGAATTCTTACCATTTGTAGCAACCTGGATGGAACTAGAGAGCCTTATACTTAGTGAAATAAGCCAGTCAATGAAAGAGAAACACCACATGATCTCACTCATTTGTGGATAATAAAGAACATTATAAACTGATGAACAAAAGGATAGACAGAGAAACAGTAAAGTATCAAACAGACTATCAAATTACAGGAGGAAGTTTAAGGAGAGATGAGGTAGATAAGAGATCAACCAAAAGACTTGTATGCCTGCAGATAAGCATAACCAATGAACACAGACACTGGGGGGTTAGGGTATGCCTGGGAGCAGGGGTCAATGGGGAGATATGTATACATGTAACACAATAAAAAAAATAAAGTAAAATAAATACTTTTACATCGGAGGAGAAACCAAGATGGTGGAATAGCTGCTGTACTTGGGTATTTTTTCCTACCTTGTCTTCTAACTTACTGATGCGGTTCTCTGCTTCTTCTAGTCTACTTTTAATTTTGTATTGTTGTGTTGTCATTGTCATTGTATTGTTGTGCGAGGCATTAAACTGCTGCCTCACACAACAATTTCAGAATTACAACTAAAAGACAGAACAGACACCATCTAGAACCACAGGAAAGCTAGCTGAGTGAAATTTCTACAACTAGAAGGAAAGAGAGGGGCTCACAAGGTCTCAGAGGAGTTGCAAAAAGCTGAGGTATGGAGACACTTGTGGAGAGGATGGGCGGAGTAAAGTCTGGCTGGCTTCCTCTAGCGGGAGGGAGATGGAAAATTCCAACTGCACTGAACCCCACTTCTGACTGCATTGAACCCCAGTGCCATGCGAGATTCATACGGGGGAGTCTGGACTGTTGTGAAAAGGAAGGCATGCAGGAAAACTTAGGGGAGCCATGAAAGACAGAAGTCTGGAAACAAGCGCGCGTGCGCAGACACAGCTGACCCTCACAACCAGTTGGCTTGGAGATCAATTCCCCCACTGATACCAACAACAATCAAGAATTAACTACAGCCAAAACTGGTTGGGCTCAGTGGATAAAAGCGTCAGCCTGCAGACTGAAAGGTCCCAGGTTCGATTATGGTCAAGAGCATGTACATTGGTTGTGAGCACATCCCCAGTAGGGATTATGCAGGAGGCAGCTAATCGATGTTTCTAACTCTTTATCCGTCTCCCTTCCTCTCTGTAAAAAATCAATTAAATATATTTTTTCAAAAATAATTAACTATAACAAGACTGTACACACATTTCACAAAGGGGTGCACCAAGAATATCCACCTCAGGTAACTGGGGAGGCAGAGCTGCTGGACCACATAGGGCATATAGCACACAAAGCTACTCTACCAACTCAGGGAAGCAATGAAATATTTAGAGACAAAAAAAAAAAAACATAACAAATGAAAGAAATGGAGGAAAACAAATTACTGGATATAGAGTTCAAAACCACAGTTATAAGGTTTATCAAGAATTTCCTAGAAAACAAAATGGATAAATTTAGTGAGACCTAAGAGGAGATGAAAAATAACCAACTAGAAATTAAACATACACTGACTGAAATAAAAAAAAAATAATATGCAGAAACCTAACAGCAGACTAGAAGAATGCAAGAATCAAGTCAAAGATTTGAAACACAAAGAAGCAAAAAACACTCAATTGGAAAAGCAAAAAGAAAAGAATCCAAAAATGTGAAGATAGTGTAAGGAACCTCTGGGACAACTTCAAGCATACCAACATCAGAATTATGGGGGTGCCAGAAGAAGAGAGGGAGAAAGATACTGAAAACCTATTTGAAGAAATAATGGCTGAAAACTTCCCCCACCTGGTGAAAGAAATACACTTACAAGTTCAGGAAGCACACAGAACCCCAAACAAAAGGAATCCAAAGAGGACCACACCAAGACACATCATAATTAAAATACCAAAAGCAAAAGACAAAGAGAGAATATTAAAAGAAGCAAGAGAAAAACAGTTAATTACCTACAAGGGAGCACCTATACAATTGTCACCTGATTTCTCAACAGAAACTATGCAGGCTAGAAAGGAGTGGCAAGAAATATTCAACGTGATGAATAGCAAGAATCTACAACCAAGAATACTTTACCCAGCAAACTATCATTCAGAATTGAAGGGCAGATAAAGAGCTTCACAGATAAGAAGAAACTAAAGGAGTTCATAAAAAAACAAACCAGTATTACATAAAATGCTTTTTTAAGAAGAGAAAGAAGAAGAAAAAGGTAAAGATAAAAATTATGAACAACAAATACATATCTATCAACAAGTGAATATAATAGAATTAGGGGCATAGAAATGGAGTGGACATTTTCTCAGGGGGAAAGTCATAAGGCGGGATTTCAGGTAGAGACTGGACAAAAATCATACACCTGTGGATGAAGACAATAGGGGGGGTGGTAAGGGCAGAGGGTGGGGTGGGAGCCAGGTGGAGGGGAGCTTTGGGGGAGAAAGAAGAGGAACAATTGTAATAATCTGAATAATATTTATTTAAAATAAATAAATAAAAGAAAGATAATTGAATGCAAAAACACTTTTACATCAAAAATTATATTAAAAAGGGAAAAATAAACATTTATGATTATAAAAATATAAACAATATAAAGTAGATTCAAAAACAGTTCTGAAAGCCACATTCTCCACAACTAAGGATAGTTCCCCTCAAATCAGTGGCAACCTCTGTTAAATTTCTTGTATTTTGTTATGGGGGGAAAACATGCATGCATTTTTGTATACACATTTTGTTAACTTCAGAAAGGTTGCACAATATATTTTGTAGTTTGTTTTGTCATCTTGGGAATGTTTCCATATCTGCATATTCAGGTATACTTTTTTTTAATCACTGCCTTGTACTCCATCATAAGATTAATTTCTTGATGGACACCTGGCTTGTTTCTAGTTTATACTGTATAAGCAATGCTGCAATGAGCATTCTTATACAAATATTGTTATCAATCACTCCAAGTATATGAAAGGGCACATTTCTAGCAGTGGGGTTGCTAAGTCAGGACACCTACCCACACTTTTAAATTTTAATAAATATTGTCTAGTTGTTCTCAGAGAAGAGTCTACCGGTTTATGCTTCCAACCAAAGTATATGAGAATGTTACCCTGCATTCTTATTAGAACTGCTATCATACTTAATTTTTTTGCTCACCTTATAAATGAAACATTTTATTTTGATGTATTTCTTTTACAAGATCAAGCAGATTTTTATAGTTACTCACACCTTGAATTTCTTATATTCTAAATTTCATATTGCTCTATTTTTATATCAAGTTGTATGATGTTTTATTCATTATGAGATTTTGGAAATTAAAGAAATTAGTCATGTTGCAAAATCTGTTTCTTATGGTGTAATCTTGGACTATTCTTTTTGAGAGCTCAGGTAGTATAATGATATTTTTAATACTTTTATAAGCAAATGTATCAATCTTTTTAATGACTTCTGAATTTGGGGTATACTGCAAAAACTTGTTCTAATGCCTATTAGCTTGCCATCTATAACTGAGGCTCTTAACTGCCATCAAACTAACCTACTCAGTACTGACACTCACACTGTTGTGTGTTCCCCTGGCTACTGTGGACTGTTTTCAGTCATACTGGAGCTCTTCTAGTGCTAGCAAGTAAGTTGTAAGCTTACAAAAATGAAAAGCATGTGTTTATTTGCTAACCTGCTTATGCAAATGTGGTTGCCTTTATTATATTAAACTATGATTTACATAAGCCAATGAAATGTGAATATGAAAAAAAAAGAGGGAAGGATGTTTGCAAAAGCCTTATAACTGTGTCATTAAAACTTCATTCTTTAAAAATTTAGTAAAAATAGTATGGGCAAGACAAGTATGAGAAAATAAAAGAAAAAGAAATAGATGAGAGACTAACAGATAAAAACAGGTAATGCACTTGGGGTCTGTTTTTTGCAACAAAGACTAAGGTATTATAATTGGACTCACACCTTACATAAAAAGAGTCACAAGTAAATATACATTTACTAGATGCCCGGTGCATGAAATTTGTGCACTTGGTGGGGGCGTCCCTCAGCCTGGCCTGTGCCCTCTTGCAGCCCAGAAGCCCTTGGAGGGTGTCTGACTGGCGGCGTAGGCCTGCTCCTTCTGGGGGCAGCGGGCCTAAGCTGCCAATCAGATATCTTTAGCATTGTGCTCATCAACTGTGAGCTTGGCTTCTGGCACACTGACCACCAAGGGGTAACTCCTGTGTTGAGCATCTGGCCCCTGGTGGTCAGTGCACATCGGAGCAGCCAGTCGTTCCACCATTTGGTTGATATGCATATTAGCCTTTTATTATATATGACTGTGGTTAGCAAACCGAAATGTGAGCCATATGCGGCTCTTTGAGTGTGGCTCTTCCACAAAATACCACAGCCTGGGCAAGTCTATTTTGAAAAAGTGGCATTAGAAGAAGTTTAAGTTTAAAAAATTTGGCTGTTAAAAGAAATTTCAATCATTGTACTGTTGATATTTGGCTCTGATGACTAATGAGTTTGCGGACCACTGATATAGGATATGTCTTTAGCTAAAACAAAATACATGGTGTTTTCTAAATTCTCCTTTAAATGTTTTTTTTTTTATTCAACCAACCATTACTTCTGATCACATTAGTTATGTGGGTTTCTACCATAATCTATATATATAAAAGCCCAGTGACCAGAATGGTGGGTGAACAGAATGACTAGTGGCTATGACACATATTGCAGAGAGAGAACTGGGATGACCAAGGATAGAAAGTGGAGACCACTTAAGGACTGATTATTCAGCTGTTCAGAAATTTTCTTAGACTCTGCAGTCCTTTCAGTTTGATTTTATTGGAGACACTTTGACTGATGATGAGATTAACATTGGTTTGGTGTTTTTTAATTTGAAGGGTTTTCTCCACTGCAGAGGCCTCCTGTGAGGAACAAGGAGTCCCAGCCCCATATTATACCCCCAGTCCAGGGTTCCACTGCTGGGAAGCAAAGTCCCCATAACTTTAGGCTATAAAAGACAGTGGGGACTGTGGCTAAATGACATGGAGGCTGCTAGAGACCCAGGCAGTTCCTCTTAAAGGACTGGCACATGAATTTACATGGTCTCACTTCCTATGAGCTCCAGCTATGGGCAGCAGCATCAGGGGAACCAAAGAAATACATGGAGGAACAGGATTGTCTGGTATGGGGAGAGTAACTCAGGGACGACTTTCTCCCAGAGGTCCTTGTTCCTGTGTTAGGACTTTCTCCATTGCATAGTTGACTGGCAGCCATATCTGAATTTCCATCAGTCTGACTCACACTGTTCACTCCACTCTGATAATATCCTAAAACCCTGCACCATCCAATTTGCAGCCCCACCAAAGATGTTTGCAGCAGCTTTTCCATAAGAATGGCCTGCCCTGGCTTAATCTTCAGATTTTCCCAAAGTCTCTCAAACAAACAGAAGCTGGCAATATCCTGCCCATAACTATTAACAAGAGGCCTAAGACTTGGCACTACCACCAGCCTGCCTTATTTCAAAATTGGGCGTCGCCTGGGCACTTCCAAGCCCAATGCAAGTAGCAGCCATCTGCATGTAGGTCTATAGCTCCAGCTGGGTGACCCCAGACAGTGGCTGACTTGCACCTCCCAGGAATTCCTAGAGCCAGTTCACCTGGTGGACAGCTTCAGATGATAGCAGATTGCAACTCTACACATCCACAAGTGACACACTCAAAGGGTAGACTCAGCACCAAGGCCCCACTGAAGCAAGTCCTGCTTCACAGGGGTGTCTCCTAAAAAGCAACTCTTACATCGTAGTTGCAGCTGGTCCTCACAACCTACTAGCCTGGACAACTCCTCCCAATTACACCAACAACAATCAAGGCTCAAGTATAACAAGATTGTGCACACAGACCACACAGAGGTATATTTAAAGTGCCCAGCTCAGGTGACTGGATAGGTTGTGCCACTGGGCCCTATAGGACACCTACTATTCAAGGCCACTCTACCAATTCCAGAGGACATAGCAGCTCTACCTAATACACAGAAACAAATACAGGGAAGCTGCCAAAATGCGAAGACCAAGAAACATCAGAAATGAAAGAACAGAAGAACTCTCCAAATGAAGTAGAAGCAAGCAAACTACTGGATATAGAATTCAAAACAATGGTTATAATGTTGCTCAAGGATCATATGTCAAGTAACTCAATGAGAACTTCAAGGGACTTAATGAGACTTTCAAGGATCTTAGTGAGAATGTCAAAGACATGAAAAAGGACCAGTCAGAAATTAAGCATATACTGAATGAAATAAAGAATAATTTACAGGGATTCAACAGTAGAATAGAAGATAGTGTAAGAAGCCTCTGAGACAACTTTAAGCCTACCAACATTTGAATTATGGGGATGCCAGAAGGAAAAGAGAGAGAACAAGATATTGAAAATCTATCTGAATAAATAATGACAGAAACCTTCCCTCACCTGGTGAAAGAACTAGACTTACAAGTCCAGGAAGCACAGAGAGTCCCAAAACAAGAGGAACCCAAAGAGGCCCACACCTAGACACATAATTAAAATACCAAGGTTAAAGACAAAGAGAGAATCTTAAAAGCAGCAAGAGAATGTCAGTTAGTTGCCAACAAGGAAACACCCATAAGACTGTGAGCTGATTTCTCAACAGAAATTTTGCAGGCCAGAAGGGATTGGCAAAAACTATTCAGTGTGATGAATAGCAAGGACCTACAGCCAGGAATATTCTACCCAGCAAATCTAGCATTTATAATTGAAAGTCAGATAGATCCTCAAGGATGAGAAAAGGCTAGAGGAGTTCATCACCACCAAACCAGTATTACATTAAATATTGAAGGGTATTCTTTAAGAGGAAGAAGATGAAGACAAAGGGGAGGAGGAGAAGAGGAGGAAGAAGAGCAGGAGGAGGAGAAGGAAAAACAATAAAATGGAAATAAATACATATCAACAATTGAATCTAAAAATAAATAAATAAACAAGAAATCTAATGAAAAAATAAACTGATAAATAACAGAACCAGAGGCATGATGAACAAATGGACAAATCTCAGAGGGATGGGGTGGGGGGAGGTGGGAAGATATTATCCAAGGATCTTATATGCTTATATGCATAACTTTTATAGAAAAACGTCATCCAAGAAAGTTTTCTTTTTTCACCTTCCCAGTCCATTTCTACCCTCACCTTTCCTTTCTTTATTGGTTACCTAGGGTTATCATAACAAAGTACCACAAACCAGGTGGCTTAAAACAACAAAAATTTGTTTTCTTGCAATGATGGGGTCCAGCAGTCCAATATCAGGTGTTAGGCAAAGCCATGCTCTCTCTGAGTGTGCTAGGAAAGGATCTATTCATATGTCTCTCCTAGCTTCTGGTAGCCTCAGACTTTCCATGCCTTTTAAATGTCATTCCAATTCCTCATCTTCACAGGACACTCCCTGTGTTTCTGCATCTTTACATGCCCACCAGCCATATTGGATCAGGGCCCATACTATTCCAGTATCACCTCATCTTAACTGATTACATCTGCAATGACCCTATTTCCAAATAAGGTCACATTCTCAGGTTCTGGGTTTTGAACTTCAACATGTCTTTTGTGGGGGTAGACACAATACAATCCTTAACATTACCAAAGACGATCAGTATTTCTTGTTCCAAAGATTACATTAGCCTGTCCTAGAATTTTGTGTAAATGAAATGAATATACATATATGTGTTTATATGTATACACACATTAAGACTTGTTATAAGTCAGATTCATCAGTGTGTCTTATTTCTTTTAATTGGTAAGTAATATTCCACTTATTGATACAATAATTTCTTTACCAGTCTCCTTTTAATGGGTAGCTAGGCTTTGAGGCATTCTCAGGTTTGGGAGTATTATCAATAAAAATGCTATGAACATTGCTGTACAAATTTGCTTATGCTTTCATTTCTATTGAGTAAATATCAAGGAGTGGAATTGCTGGGGCCATTAGGTATATTTATATTATGATCAATACTGTAAAATTGGCTTACAAAAATATGTATCACTTTACAATTCCATCAATAATGTGTGTCTTCTTCCCTGCTGTATATTTTGACTTAAGTTTTCTCAAGTAATAAGATGTATACATGAAATATGATTAGCAAGATTGAATATCTTTTTACATGTTTATTGTCCATGAATATTTCTTTTTTAGTGAATTCCTCATTCAATTTTTTTTGTTATTGTAATTTAATCTACTTTAAAAAAATTGTTTGGACTTCTGCTTCTGACTATGAAGGAGTAAAAGAGCCCAGAATTATCTTCCTGGTGTAAATAACTAGAATTATCTTCCTGGTGTAGGAAACAACTTTTACAATATTAGACCAAAGTAGAACAAGACTATAATCCTAAAAAGAGAAATAAGTGAGGGAAGCCTTACCATAAGCCAAGTTTTTGATATTGATAATTTTTTTATTGATAGTACTCCCAAACCTGAGAATGCCTCAAAGCCTAGCTACCCATTTTTCTAGGTGGAGGCAATTTATAATAAACTGGTACAAAATATAAAACCCAAAAAGGACAGCAATCTTGCTATTTGGGGAGACATATCAGAGCTTTAGGAAGTTGGGGCCATTTGACACTATAAAGCAAAGTCCCAGAGGAAGAAATTACTTCAAGAGGGATTTCAAGAAATTTACATAAAAGTCACAGAATATGGTGAAATTCCATGAGGCCAGACAAGAAAAACATTCGAGGAAAGACAATTACCAAGTTTTAATATGAATATCTCCACAGATGGCCACAATGATGGAATAATTCAAATTATTTTTAGACAAGTAGAGAAGTCTCTTTGAAAATACAGGGCATTCAATAAAGGCTAAATTTTAGAAGTAAGACTAAAGAAACTGTAGCATGAAGGCTATTTTATCCTCATCTAAAAGATCTTTAAAACCACTCTTAAGATGATCAAATTAATTCACTACTTAATTAACTGCCTGACAGATAAAAAATGCACTTAAAAATATCATTCAACAAAATTGAATTAACCATGCACATTTTGCAAACAAAAATTATCATAAGTAGTAGCAAGCAAGTAAATATGACCCATAGGAAAAAAATAATTTACAAGGAACAGATTCAGAAATGGTAAAAAGGCCTGCAGTGCACACTTTCTTGGAAGGCTTTCAAGGAGGTCCTGGCCAAATCAGGGAGAAACTGAGTTATGTGGCTCCAGGGTGGGGCCATTGATCCCCTTGCATACCAACCAGTGCCACTATGCTGTGCAGATCACCTCCTTCACACAGCCACATCTTGGTCTGTTTGGTCCTAATGAACTCTGTTGGCCACATCCTGATGACTCCCCTGAGACCTAATCCCAACCCCAAAATCTGAGTGCACCTAGCATTGCTGGTAGGCCTTTATGTACCCTGGAAATTTTGCTGAACATCACTCAACACTATCTGGTGATTCGCTAAGAAATTACTTCATGCAACTTGCTACCTCCCAGAGGCAGCCATAAACTGCGGGTTGCTTTGTAGCTCCAAACAAGTGGCACAGGGCCAGTCACTGGGAGTGCCTGACATTGATCTGCACAAGTCCCTCCCAAGAGGCCCCTTAACCAATTTGCACAGTAGTGGGCTTCACACCACGTTATGGCATGACCCAATTAGCTCCACATGCAGCACACACAGAGGGAGATCTCGGCAGACCCCACACCTTGCTGTGGTTCATTCTGCTTTGTTGGGTCAGCCCCCTGCACAGCAGCTGATACACTGTGGTCAGGGTAAATTCTCATATTAATCAGCCTGAGAGTCAACTCCACCCACAGATGGGTCAGCAATCAAAACTCCATTGCAACAGGAGGACTTACATAGTCCACATAAAGCACCTAACTTCTTTGATCAGGGAGACTGCAACACTGAGCTCCATAAGACACTTACTACATGAAGCCAGCTTACCAAGACTAGGAGACACAACAAATTTATGTAATACACAGAAACATGTACAGAGAGGCAGCCAAATGGGGAAATAAAAAAATAATACCCCAAATGAAAGAACATGAGAAGTCCTTAGAAAAAGAACTAAATGAAATAGAGGCAAGCAATCTACAAGTTTGATCTCCAATAGGTGGTATACAGGAGGCAGCCAATTGATGTTTATCTCTGTCTCCCTTCCTACTTCTCTAAAATCAATAAAAACATTTAAAAAGAACAGACAAACAGTGGTTATAATGATGTTCAAAGAACTTAAAGGAAGAAAGGATGAACTCAGTGAGAACATAAACAAAGAAGTAGCAAGCACAAAAAGGGACATAGAAGCTGTAAAAAAATAACCAGTCAGAAAGGAATACACCAGAAGAAATCAGCAGCTATGAAGCAGAGGATGGAATCAGTTATTTAGAAAAAAAGGTAGCAGGGGAAAAAAAAAGGATAGTTTTATATATATATATATATATATATATATATATATATATATATATATATATATTAGAGCCCTAGTGCACGAATTTGTGTACCAGTGGGATCCCTTGGTCTGGCCTGTGGGATTGGGCCAAAACAGGCTTTCCAACATCCCCCAAGGGTTCCCAAATTGTGAGATGGTACAGGCCAGGCCACAGGACCCACCAGTGCACAATCAGGGCCAGGGAGGGATTCAGGAGGTTGGCCAGCTAGGGAGGGACTGTGGGAGGGCAACAGGGTGTGTCCGGCCCATCTTGCTCAGTCTCTATCGGCTGGACCTGAGCAGCAAGCTAACCTACCAGTTGGAGTGTCTGCCCCTGGTGGTCAGTGTACATCATAGCAAGCAGTCGCGTGGCCTTAGCATATCATTAGCATATTACACTTTGATTGGTTAATGGATGACTGGACA
This sequence comes from Lasiurus borealis, assembly GCA_004026805.1. NCBI lineage: Eukaryota > Metazoa > Chordata > Mammalia > Chiroptera > Vespertilionidae > Lasiurus > Lasiurus borealis. The sequence continues at coordinate 42,691 of PVJN01009416.1, forward strand.
ACTGGACACTTAGCATATTAGGCTTTTATTTTATAGGACATATGTATTCGTGTGTATGTGTGTGTGTGTGTGTGTGTGTGTGTGTGTATTGATTTCAGAGAGAAAGAGAAAGGGAGAGAGAGATAAAAACATAAATGATCAGAGAGAATCATTGATCAGCTGCCTCCTGTATGATCTCCAAAGTGGGGATTGAGCCCACAGCCCAGGCATGTACCCTGACTGGGAATTGAACTGAGAACCTCTAGTTCATAAGTCAATGCTCAACCACTGAGCCAAAAGCAGGCAAAAATGAGGATATAGAACATAACATCTTCATTCTAGGGGTACTAGAAGGAGAAGAGACAGAGCATGGGATTCAGAACCTATTTGAAGGAATAATGACTGAAAATGTCCCTAACCTGGTGAAAGAAAAAAACACAAATTCCAGGAGCCACAAAAAGATGAATCTGAAGAGGACCACACTAAGAAACATCACAATTCAATTGCCAAAGTTTTAAAGACAAAGAGAATCTTAAAAGCAACAAGAGAAAGGCAATCAGTTACCTACAGGAGAGCTCCCATACAACTGTCAGCTGATTTCTCAACAAAAACATTTCAATCCAGAAGGGATTGGCCTGAATTATTCAAAAGGATAAAAAGCAAGGACCTACAACCAAGATTACTTTACCCAACAAGGCTATCACATGATCTTACTTACATGTGGAATCTAAAAAAACAAAATAAATTGACAAGCAAAATAGGACCAGAGGCATGGATAAATGGAGTAGACTGATAGAAGGGAGGATGGAGGGGAGGATGGGAAGAGATCAACCAAATAATATATATGCATACATGTATAAACTATAGACACAAATAATAAAGTGTTGAAGGCTGAGGGGTGAGGGAGAGTGGAGCAGGGTGGAGTGAGGAAAAGTGAGGGGAAGGGGAGAATGGGGACTTGTATAATAGAGTCAACAATAAAAAAAATGGAAGGAAAAATTTAGAGCTTCCCAGACAAGAAAAAGCTAAGGGAGTTCATTACTACCAAACTAGTATATATGAAATATTAAAGGGACTTTTTTAAGAGGAAGAAAAAGAAAAGAAAATCATGGTTATGAAGAAAAATGGCAATAAATAAATACTTATCAGGAATCACTTTAAATGTAAATGGCTTAACTGCTACAATAAAAAGCCATAAGATAGCTGAATGGATAAGAAAAAAAAAACACCATACACACACACACACACACACACACACACACACACACACACTGAGTTCCCAGATTATAATGATCTCTGAACGCATAATAATCTGGTCACTCAGTGTATATCCTATATAATAAAAGGCTAATATGCAAATTGTCCCCTCAACCAGCAGGCAGGCTGGCCAACCACCTATGTCCCCTCCCCCTGGCCAGGCTGGCCGTACCCCACACATACACAAATTCATGCACAGGGCCTCTAATATGTATATCATAATAACTAGATGCCCATTGCAGAAAGATTCCTGCAAGAATAGGGCTTCCTATGGAGGTCTCTGCTGCCTTGCCTGCTTCTCTCCCTTCTCTGTCCACCCTGCTTACTTGCTTCTCCTCAGCTTCCCTCCCTTCTCCAGAGCTTGGCTTCCTTCTACGCTATCTCCACTCTTCACTCCGCACAGGGATATGCAAATTATATGCCAGCTTGGCCAGGTTAATTTGCATACACGCTCCTGATTGGATTGTGGGCATGGCTTGTGGGCATAGCAGAGGTACAGTCAATTTTCATGCTTCACTTTTATTAGGATAATCTGAGTGGCCAGATTATTATGCATTCAGAGATCATAATCTGGCTACTCAGTGTATACTGTCTATAAGAGGCCCACCTCAGAATGAAAGACACACACAGGTTAAAAATAAAGGGATGGAAAAATATATTTTATTCAAATGGAAATTTTTAAAAAGCTGGAGTAGCACATCTTATATCAGACAAAATAAATTTTAAAACAAAGGTTATAATAAGAGATAATGAAACAAGAGGACATAATCCTTATAAACATTTATTCACTCAACATAGAGCATCTAAATATATTTTTAAAAATCTTGATGGGCATAAAGAGGGAGTTTGACAGTAATACAATCATAGTAGAATATGTTAACCGTTGATTGACATCAATGGATAGATCTTCCTAACAGAAAATCTACAAGGAAATGGCAGCCTTAAATGACACACTTGAGCAAATGGATTTAATTTATATTTTCAGAGCATTTCATGCCAATGCAGCAGAATATACATTATTTTCAAGTGCACAAGGAACCATTTCTAGAGTATACCATATGTTAGGACACAAAACAAGTCTCAATAAATTTAAGAAGATTGAAATTATACACAGCATTTTCTCCGACCACAATGGTATGAAACTAGAACTCCATTATAAGAAAAATAAACTGAAAAATAAACACAAGGAGGCTAAATAATAAACAGACTGATGGTTGCCAGGTAAGCAATGAATGAGTTAACAATGAGATTGAAGAAGAATTCAAAAGATACCTTGAGATAAATATAAATGAAAACAAAACAACCCCAAATCTATGGGACACAAAGGCAGCAGTCCGAAGAGGAAAATTCAAAGTATTACAGGCTCACCTCAAGAAACAAGAAAATTGTTTTAAAAAAAAATTCACAACAATCTAACCTTGCACCTAAAGGACTTGAAAAAGAACAAAAAGCCTGAAAGTAAGTAGAAGGGTCAATAATAAAGATCAGAACTGAAATAAACAAAATGAAGTCTTAAAAAATACAAAGATTGATGAAACCAAGAGCTGGTTCTTTGAAAAGGTACAATTGATAAACCTTTCATTAGACTCATCAAGAAAAAAGAGAGGACCCAAATAAATAAAAACAGAAATGAAAGAGGAGAAATAACAACTGACACCAGAAATAGGAAGGATTATAAGAAAATATTACAAACAAATATATGACCAGAAATTGGAAATTTGAAAGAAAGAAATTCCTAGAAAAATACAATCTCCACAAACTGAATCAAGAAGAAACAAAAAATATGAATAGACTGATTACAACTAATGAAATTGAAGCAGTAATAAAAAATAAAAAAAAGACTTCTAACAAAAGTCCTGGACCAAATGACTTCACAGGTGACTTTTACCAAACATTCAAAGAAGAACTAACCTAAAATCTTAAACTATTCTAAAAAATTCAAGTGGAGAAAAGTTTCCAAGCTCATTTTATGAGACCAGCATTCTCCTAATTCCAAAACCAGATGAAGACATATAAAGAAAGAGAATTATAGACCAATAGTTCTGATGAACATACATGCAAAAATACTCACAATGTTAGTAAGCTGAATCCAACAACACAATAAAAAGATCATATACTGTACCATGATCAAGTGGGATTTATTCCTGGGATGCAAGTTTGGTACAATATCCGCAAATCAATTAATGTGATACACCACACAAACATAATGCAGTATAAAAATCACACGATTGATCCAGGTCAACCATCAACATCGACTTCGAGGCCAAATTGCTTCGGAAAGAAGACAAATGCTCTGCTTTTGTTAGGATCAGGAAGGTGTGGTGTATTATGAGCTTCTAAAACCAGGTGAAACTGTTGATACTGATCACTACTGACAACAATCAATTTGAACCACGCTTTGATCATAAAATGACCAGAATGTGCCAAAAGACACAGAAAAGTAATTTTGCTTCCTGATAATTCACCATCACACACTTCAAAACCAGTTAAAGACACGCTAAAAGATCTTGCCTGAGAAGTATTAATTCATCTGCTATATTCACCAGACCTTGCTCCTGCAGATTACCACTTGTTCCAATTGATGGCATGAGCACTTCCTGAGAAGCACTTCCAAACCTACGAAGAAGTAAAAAATTGGGTCTCTGAATGGTTTGCCTCAAAACAAGAAAAGTTCTGCCCTAACAGGTTTGGTTCAGTGGATAGACCGTCGGCCTGCGGACTTAAGGGTCCCAGGTTCAATTCTAGTCAATGACATGTACCTTGGTTGTGGGCACATCCCCAGCAGGAGGTGTGTAGGAGGCAGCTGATAAATGTTTCTCTCTCATCAATGTTTCTAACTCCCTAACCCTCTCCCTTCCTCTCTGTAAAAAATCAATAAAATATATTTTAAAAAACAACAAGAAAATTTCTATTGGGAAGGTATTCACAAATTACCTGAAAGATGGGGGAAATGTGTAGCTAGGAATGAACGTTACTTTGAATAAAGCACTTTTGATGTTTCTCTTGGAAAAAAAAATCACATGATCATACCAATAGATGCAGAAAAGAATTTGATGAAAACCAGGAGCCATTTATGATAAGAATTCTCAGCAAAGTGGGAATAGAGGGAACATACTTCAACATAATAAAGACCATATATGACAAACTCATAGGTAATATCATATTCTAAGGGGGAAAACTAAAAGCATTTCCCATAAGATCAAGAACAAGCCAGGGATGTCTGCTTTTACCAATCTTATTCAACACTTGTAGCCCTGTACATGAATCTGAGCACCAGTAGCTCTCTGCCACCTTCCTGTAGCTCTCAGCTTGGTGCCCCACCCTCTTGTAGTTCCCTCTGCCTCCTGTTCCACATATAGCTTGCTGTCCTTCCCCATCCTGTAGCTCTTCACCGTCTACTTGTAGTCCGCTGCCCCACCATCCTGCAGAACCGTGATCCAGTTGTTAAGTAGTTGGTTGTTATGCCCCATAGTGTAACAGATAATTAGCATATTCCTCTCTTATTATATAGGATAGTACTGAAAGTCCTAGCCACAGCAATCAGACAAGAAGAAAAAAAATAAAACGAAATCCAAACTGGAAAGAAAGATGTAAAATTGTCATTATTTTCAGATGACATGATACTGTATATAGAAAACCCTAAAGATTCCACAAGTGAACAACTATAACTGATCAATAAATTTAGTAAAGTATCAGGATACAAAATAAATAACCATAAATTAGTAGCATTTTTATACACCAATAATAAACTATCAGAAAGGGATATTAAGAAAACAATCCCATTTATAATTGTATCAAAAATATGTAGCAATAAATTTAACCAAAGAAGTAAAAGATCTCTACTCAGAAAATTATAAGACACTGAAGAAATTAAAGAAGATAGCAATAAATGGAAACATAAACAGTGTTACAGTGTTCATACTACCCAAAGCAATATATATCAAAATACCAATGATGTAATTCACAGAACTAAAACATATAACACAAAATTTTATATGGAACCACAAAAGACACCAAATAGTCACAGTTATCTTGAGAAAGGAGAACAAAGTTGGAGGAATCATGTTACCTAATATCAAATTATACTACCACTCCACAGTAATCAAAACAGCACAAAGCTGGCATATAGATCAATGGAACAGAGAGAGAGCCCAGAAATAACCCTGACTTTATGGCCAATTAATATTTGTCAAAGGAGGCTAGAACATATAGTGGGATAAAGACAATCTATTTAATAAAAGGTGTTGGAATAATTGGACATATATATGTAAAAAATTAAACTAGAACACCTTCTTATACCATATGCAAGAATAAATCCCAAATGGGTTAAAGACTTAAATGTAAGATGCAAAATCATAAAACATAGGCAGTAAAATCTTGGGCATTTCTGTTAGTAAATATTTTTTTCTGATGTATTTTCTCAGAAGGCAAAGGAAATAAAAGATAAAATAAACAAATAGGACTACATAAAACTAAAAAGTTTTTACACTGCAAAGGAAACCATCTACACTAATAAAAGAGTATGATGTAAATTGACCGTACCTTCACTATGCCCACCAGCCAATCAGGGATGAGTATGCAAATTTACCCAACAAAGATGGCAGATTAGTTTACATACACAAGCACTGAGCAGCCAGGGGCAGGGTGGTGCGGGATGCCTGTGTTCCATCCTGCCCCAGCCACTCTGGGCCTCTGGGAAGCATGGGAAGGCGAAAAGGCAGTTCTGGGCTGGAGCAAAGGCAGAAAGACAGCTCCAGCCGGAGCAAAGATAGTGCCAGCAGCCAGAGGAAGAAAGGCCCATTCTTGCACAAATCTTCATGCATTGGGCCTCTAGTAACAAAATGAAAAGACAATTTATTGAATGGGAGAATATATGTGCCAATGATACATCTGTCTGATAAGGAGTTAATACCCAAAATTTATAAAGAACTCATTCAACTCACTCAGCCCAAGTCACACAGTAGGCTGGGTATTGATCTGTGCATAGAAAAGTTGCCAATTCAATTCCCAGCCAGGGTACGTACTTGTGTTTTGGATTGATCTCTAATCAGGGAGCATACAGACAGCAACAACAGATTGATCTTTCTCTGATATCAATGTTTCTTCCTCCACCTACCCCCTCTCTCTGTCTCTCTGCTTCTCATACTAAGGATGTCTTTGGGTGAAGATTAAAAAAAAACAACTCATAAAAGTCAACACCAAAATAACAAGCAATCCAATTAAAAAATGGACAAAGGGCATGAATAGACAGTTCTCCAAGGAGGACATACAGATGGCAAATAGACATGAAAAGATGCTCAACATCACTAATCAGAGAGATGCAAATTAAAACCACAATGATCACCTCACACCCGTCAGAATGGCTATCATCAATAAATCAACAACCAGCAAATGTTGGTAAGAATGTGAAGAAAAGGAAACCCTTGTGCACTGTTGATGGGATAGCAGATTAGTGTTCCTCAAAAAATTAAAGATGGAACTGCCTTTTGACATAGTGATTCTACTTCTGGGTAGTGTATACTCAAACTCTAATTTGAGAGAATATATGTACTTGTATGGTCTCTGCAGCATTATTTACAATAGCCAAGATCTGGGAACAACCCAAGTGCCCATAAAAAAAAGGTATATAATGGAATTCTACTCAGCCATATAAAACAATGAAATGTTAGCATTTGCAACAGTATGGAAAGTATTATGCTAAGTGAAATAAGTTAGAGAAAGACAAATATCATATGATTTCACTCTTATGTGGAAATTAAAGGGCAATATAAATGACCAAACAGAACAGAAACATACTCATAGGTATAGAGAACAGACTGATGGTTGCCAGATGGGGAGGGCTTTGTGGGGGTCAGATTGGTAGCTATTAAGTAGTCATGGGGATGTAGAGTACAGCATAGAGATATAGTTAATAATAATGTAATAACTATGTATAGTTTCAGTTGAGTATGGGAAATAACAGGAGGAACACTATGTAAAATGCATGGTTATCTAACCACTAAGCAATACACCTAAAACTAATAAAAATTATATCAAATGTAAACTGTAATTGAAAAAGTATTTTTAAAGAATACATGCCCTCACCTGTTGGCTCCATGGGGTGAGCATCATCCCATACACCAAAAAGTTGCCAGTTGGTTTAATCCCTGATCAGGGCACATGTCCTGGTTGCAGGCTTGATCCCTAGTAGGGGATATGCAGGAGGCAACCAATTGATGCTTCTCACATTGATATTTATCTCTCTCCATCTCCCTTTCTTTCTCTCTAAAATCAATAAAAATATATATTAGTGAAATAAAATAGCCCTGACCAGTTTGGCTCAGTGGATAGAGTGTCAGTCTGCAGACTGAAAGGTCCCAGGTTCGATTCTGGTCAAGGGTATGTATGTTGGTTGCGGGAACATCCCCAGTGGGAGGTGTACAGAAGGCAGATGATCAATATTTCTCTCTCATCAGTGTTTCTAACTCTCTATTCTTCTTCTCTGTAAAAAAAATCAATAAAATATATATTTTAAAGAATAAAATAAAAATAATAAAAACAAAAACTAATACAACTTCTTTAGAAAGTCTACCTGTATTCACATATAAGTGCAACCTGTACTAGATGTGTGACCTGGGGCAAATTAACCTCTCTGAACCTCAATTTCCACATTTTTAGAATGGAGATAAGCATAGAGATATAGTTAATAATAATGTAATAACTATGTATAGTTTCAGTTGAGTATGGGAAATAACAGGAGGAACACTATGTAAAATGTAGTTAGAATCAATAAGTTAGTTAAAAGTGTAATATGCTGGTAACACTGACTAAAATGTTAGCTATCAATATTATTAAAAATATCTCTTTAATAGAATATCAGGTTCTAAAAGTTAGGGCAAATAAGCATCTCCAATCCTTAGCACAATAGAATATTCACTGTTTGTTGAATGTTACCAGGTAGTTTAGGTAGGTTTGGTTTGATACATATTTGCTGTTCATTCACTTAATCACTTAACAAATGTTTCTTGAATGTTTGAACTAGGTGCCAGGGAACTTGCTAAATGTTGGATGAACCAGAGGGAAATCTTTGTCCTTGGGGAGTTTAGTGGTGGAAGCTATTATCTACACTAATAGAAAGATGCAAATCGACCACACCTTCACTACAACCACCAGCCAATCAGGATTGATTATGCAAATTGACCCAACAAAGATGGAGGGTTGATTTGCATATGCAGGCATCATCGCCATGGTGATGACACAGGTGTTTCGCACTACCCCAGCCACCTCTGAGCCTCTGGGCAGCTGGGAAGGCAAAAAGGCAGCTCCGGGCTGGAGCAAAGGCAGAAAGACAGCTCTAGCTATAGCGAAGGCAGTGCTGGCAACCAGGAGAAGAAAGGCCCATTCTTGCACGAATCTTCGTTCATCGGGCCTCTAGTCTATCTATATAACAGAGGAATATGCAAATTAGCCAGGATGCTGTAACATCATAACAAATTAGCCAGGATGCTGTAACATCATAACCGAACAGCAAGGACCTGAGGTTGTATAACACCTGGCCAGGGTAAGGGACCTCAGGCCACACACCCCAACCTCTTGGGGCTTGAGAGGGGACCTCAGGCCATACCCCCCACACTGTGGGACTTGACAGGCGACTGTGGCCATGCCTCTTGCCCCATGGGGCTTGACAGGGACTTCAGGCTGTGCCCCTCACCTGGGGAGGGTTGATGGGGGCTTCAGGCCGTGCCTCCACCCCAGCACTGTACCAGGGGACCTCAGGCTGCACCCCCTTCCCTGCAGGGCTTGATGGGAGACCCGAGGCTGTGTCCTGTGCCATGAGCTGAGCTGGAGAACCTAAAGTTGCACTCCCCACCCAGAGGGGCTTGATGGGGGTAGAGCCAGCCAGGTCTTGGTCTCACCCAATGGTGGTAGGGTCAGCTGGGTTTGGGTCTCCTGTATTTTCAAAGCACATGCAGGTAGTGAGTGGGGACTTGATTTGAGGTCCCAAGGCGCATCCCAGATTCTGACATGAGGGAGATTTTCATATACATTTTACTAATTTTCTTTCATCTCTGACACTTTTATTATAGAGAAAGGGAAAATAGCAATATTAAAATATTTCCTCTAATTAGTTACCTTTTTAAAATTAAATCTTTATTATTCAGATTATTACATTTGTTTCTCTTTTTTCCTCTCCATAGCTCCCCTCCAACCAGCTCCCACCCCTCCCTTTACTCTTACCTCCCTCCCATTGATCTCATCCATAGGTGTATGAGTTTTATCCAGTCTCTTCCTGCACCCACCTCATCCTTTTCCCCCTCAGAATTATCAGTCCACTCCCTTTCTGTGCTCCTGATTCTATTATATTCACCAGTTTATTCTGTTGATCAAATTTTTAATTCACTTAATTTTTAGATTCACTTGTTGATAGATATGTATTTGTTGTTCATAATTTTTTATCTTTTACCTTTTTCTTGTTAAAAGAGGACCTTTCAGCATTTTATATAATATTCGTTTGGAGTTGATGAACTCTAGCTTTTTCTTATCTGTGAATCTCTTTATCTGCCCTTCAATTCTGAATGATAGCTTTGCTGGGTAGAGTAATGTTGGTTGTAGGTTCTTGCTATTCATCACTTTGAATATTTCTTGCCACTCCCATCTGGCCTGCATAGTTTCTGTTGAAAAATCAGCTGACAGACGTATGAATGCTCTCTTGTAGGTAATTAACTGTTTTTCTCTTGCTGCTTTTAATATTCTCTCTTTGTCTTTTGTTCTTGGTATTTTAATTGTGATATGTCTTGGATTCCTTTTATATGGGGTTCTGTGTGTTTCCTGGACTTGTAAGTCTATTTCTTTTACCAGATGTGGGAAGTTTTCAGTCATTATTTCTTCAAATAGGTTTTGGGTATCTTGCTCTCTCTCTTCTTCTGGCACCCCTACAATTCTGATGTTGATATGCTTGAAGCTGTCCCAGAGGCTCCTTACATTATCTTCACATTTTTGGATTCTTTTTTCTTCTTGCTTATCCAGTTGAGTGTTTTCTGATTCTTTATATTTCAAATTTTTGACTTGATTCTTGCCTTCCTCTAGTCTGCTGTTAGGTCTCTGAATAATATTTTTTATTTCAGTCAGTGTATGTTTAATTTCTAGTTGATCCTTTTTCATCTCTAGTTGGTCTTTTTTCAGCTTCTCTTGGGTCTCATTAAAGTTATCCATCTTTTCTAGGATATTCTTGAAAAACCTTATAACTGTGGTTTTGAACTCTATAACCAGTCATTTGTTTTCCTCCATTTCTTTTGTTTGTAATCCCTTCCCTTGTCTCGGCATTTACACTATGCCGGGGAAACTTCTGTGTTGGATTCAGCCTTATGATACAAGACTTGCAAAACTGCAAAGGCCTCTCTATTAAGCTTGGGATGGGTGGAGTCTCAGGGCTTAATGGACCACCTTGCCTTCCAGTCAGCCGCGCCCTACACGGCCCCTGGGTAATCACTGGAGTGGTCCCTGTGCATGTGTGCTTTCATAGTGCCTCTAGACCTCTGCCTTTCTGGCTCCCCCTGTGCTCTGGGACCATATGAGTCTGGATCCTTATGGTTTTGCCCCAAACTGGGGTTTAGTGGAGTTAGAAATGGTGTAGTTGGAAGGCTCTGTCTCCCGCCGACTCGTGAAAGCTAGCAGCACAATCACAGTTGGTCTTCTGCATGCAGTGCTGTGCGCACCACCAGACTTCTGCCCTTTCATGGCTCCCCTAAATTTCCATGCACTTCTCCCTTTTCAACGTCCAAACTCCCCCCATATGAGTTTCAGCCATAGGATAAGGGGTTCAGTGCAGTTGGGAGTCTCTGTCTCCCTCCCACCAGAGAAAGCCAGCCAGATACTCTGGGACCCACTCTCTCCACATGCATGTCTCCGTACCTCACCTTTTTACAGCTCCTCTGGGTCTCCGTGAGCCCCTCTCTTTCCTTCTAGTTGTAGAATTTCCACTCAACAAGCTTTCCTGTGGTTCTGGATGATGTCCATTCTGTCTTTTTTTTTTTTTGTAGTTTTGAAATTGTTGTGCGAGGCAGCAGTGTAGGTGTTTACCTATGCTGCCATCTTGGATTCTCATAGTATTTTTTCTTTCTTGATGTAATATAAAAACACCTTTGGATTTTCACTCAAAAAGTTTTTTTCTTTTGTACTCAAAGAACTTCCTTAGCATTTCTTCTTTTTATACTCTACCTGTCCTCCTAAAAGTTTCTGTTTACTGACCCAGTGATGTTAACTTTCTCTGCAGATGTCTTGTGGCAAGAAGGGCGAGCCCCTGGAGCAGTGTACAGTGGGGAGGAGATCTCTAATTCCCTTTTAATGTGCATGAATTTTGTGCACCAGGCCACTAATAAAAGAATAAAAACAAAAATACATTGATAATTAAGATCAGAAAGAGATCTCAGGAATCATCTTTTCTAATTACCTCATTTTAAATATTTTATTTTATTTTATTGATTTTACAGAAAGAGAGGAAAAGAGAGAGAAACATCAATTTGTGTTCCATTTACTAATGCATTCATTGGTTGATTCTTGTATGTGTCCTGATTGGGGAATAAACCCATAATCTTGGCATATTGGGAGGATGCTCTAAACAACTGAGCTACCTGGCCAGGGCTAATTCCCTCATTTTATAGATGAGAAAATTGACGCCTGAAACAAAGAATCTTTGCTAAGTGACTTAGTGGCAGGATGGTCACCACTGATCTTTCCATTGTATAATCTCCTAATACCCCACAAGCCTGGTGTCATACAGTGGTCACAGGGGTGGGGACAGTCATTTGAAGACCTCCTTATTCAAAGCCTAGCTCAGCTCAGTACTAGTGAGCAGTATCAACAAACTTCATACTTGTGGGTAAAGCCAATTCTCAGACCTCATCCAAACTTAAACCTTTTAACAAGATCTCCAAGTGACTCATATACACATTAACTTCCAGAGCACTGAGTCTTGGCTCTTTTCCTTGAGTCTCAGTTTCATGATGTTTTCACCACTAGGAAAACCTAATGGCAAATGCTTTCACTTCTGCCTCTCTAATGCTTAGTATTATGAACTTGCCTGAAGCCAGCCATCATTTTCTGAAATGTCCTTCCTATCAGCAAAAAGAAGGTACATAGGCCATCAGATCAGCAAGGCTTTCTTCCAGTAAGGCTCTGAACAGTGTATTGCATGAAATACTGATTCCTGGAATATGATTGTTTAGGTGTTTTCCCCTGAGTCTTCATAAGTAGGAAAAGCCTGAGTGCTTTGGAGAAAGAAGTGACTTACTTTCAAATCACCCTTCCATGTCCCTTCTCTGCATCCCTCTACCTCAGCCATCCCCCATTCTTTTTTTTTTAATCTTTTTAAAAAAATTATTTATTGTTTAAAGTATTACATGAGAGTCCTTTTTACCTCCATTGACCTTTTCTCCACCACTCCTTCCACCAAGCACAAGTCCTCACCGCCCCTACTGTCTGTGTCCTTTGGTTATTCTCATATGCATACATACAAGTCCTTTGGTTGATCTCTTACCCCCTCATCTCCCCACCTTCCCTCATAGATTGTACAGTCTGTTCAGTGCTTCTATATTTTTGTCCATCAGTTTATGTTACTTATTGTATTCCACAAATGAGTGAGATCATGTCATATTTATCTTTCTCTGGCTTATTTTGCTTAGCATCCTCCATTCTTTTAAGGTGTCTTTTTCAATTAGCTTATGTAGTTAATAGTTTTGTTTTAGGGCTTACTCCTCCCAGGAATACTTGCAAAGAGAGGAAGGGTGGCTTTTCAAATATGAGATTCTGGCACGGGAAAGGTTTAGCTGGGAAAGGGAGTTATCCAATTACATGAAATTAGGCCCAAGAATCTTGTTCCTTAGTGCATACGTTTACATTATCTTATATAGAATACTGTATATGTACTTTTAAAACCATTTCCAAATCACTTACTTTCTGTAATGCTTAGGACTACCCTCTGAGGAAGGGAACATCATCCTCATTTCACATACTTTAAAGGTGTTTCAGATATTTCAGCTTCTAAACTAAAGTCTAGACTTTACAGTATGCTAATAAAATTTTCACTCTTAGTAGTGTTTCCTGATGACTGGTTTTATCTTTTAATTGACATTTATGCATCACTTAATAATAGGATTACTTCACATGATTTTTGTCGTTATGCAAACATCAGAGAGCACTGACACAAACCTATATGGCACAGCCTACTCTATACCTAGGCTATGTGGTCTAATCTCATTGCTCCTAGGCTGCCACCTGTACAGCATGTTACTATACTGAGTACTGTAGGCAATTATAACAAAACCACAGTATTTGTTATAATTGTATTTGTGTATTTAAACATATCTAAACATAGAAAAGGTACAGTAAAAGTAAGGTATAAAATATTAAAATGATACATCGGTATGGGGCACTTATCATGAATGCAGTGTGCAGGACTGAAAGTTGCTCTGGGTAAGTCAGTGAGTGAGTGGTGAGTGAATGTCAGGGTCAGGACATTACTGCACTTGACCGTAGACTGTACTGGTTTACACACCGTGTTGATGGTTTCCTTTGCTGTGCAGAAGCTTTTTATCTTAAGGTAGACCTATTTTTTTATTTTCTCCTTAGTTTCCTTTGCCCTAGGAGATGTATCAGTAAACACATTGCTCTGAGAGATGTTTGAGATTTTGCTGCCTATGCTTTTTTCTAGGATTTTTATTGTTTCCCGACTTACATTTAAGTCTTTTATCCATTTTGAGTTTGTTTTTGTGTATGGTGTAAGTTGGTGATCTAGTTTCTGTTTTGATTATGGTGACTTTGTAGTATAATTTAATGTTTGAAATCATGATTCCTCCTATTTTGCTCCTTTTTCTCAAGATTGCTGCAGCTATTCAGGGTCTTTTTTAGTTCCATATAAATTTTTGGAGTATTAATTCTAGAGATGTGAAATATGCTGTTGATATTTTATGCTGAAATATGCTGTTGGGATTGCATTGAATCTGTAGATTGCCCTGGGTAGTATGGACATTTTAATTATATTGAGCCTACCAATCTGTAAATATAAAATATTGTTTCACTTGTTTGTATCTTCTTCTGTCTCTTTTTTTTTTTTCAATGTCCTGTGATTTTTGTCTTTTAATTTGTTTATGTGATGTATCACATTTATTGATTTGCAAATATTGTGCTAACCTTGCATCCCTGGGATAAATCCCACTTGGTCATGCTGTATGATCTTTTTAATAGATTGCTGGATCTGAATTTGCTAATATTTTGTTGAGGATTTTAGCACCTATGTTCATCAGGAATATTTGCCTGTAATTCTCTTTGTTTGTAGTGTCTTTTTCTGCTTTTGGAATTAGGATAATGCTGGCCTCACAAAAAGAACTTGGAAGTGTTCTTTCCTCTTGGATTTTTTTGGAATACTGTAGTTTGAGGAGTATAGGTTTTAGTTCTTCTTTGGATGTTTGGCAAAACTCCCCTGGGAAGCCATCTGTACCCAAGCTTTTATTTTTGCTGGGAGTATTCTTTTGTTTATTTGTTTGTTTTTTATTACTGCTTCTATTTCCTGTTATTGGCCTGTTCAGGTTTTCTGATTTTTCCTGATTCAGTTTTGGTAGATTGTACTTTTCTAGGAATTTGTCCATTTCATCCACATTATCCAACTTGCTGACATATAGTTGTTCTTTTTTTTTATTATTATTGTTTTTTTACAGAGAGGAAGGGAGAGGGATAGAAAGTCAGAAACATCGATGAGAGAGAAACATTGATCTGCCGCCTCCTGCACACCCCACACTGGAGATGTGCCTGCAAGCAAGGTACATGCCCCCGACTGGAATCGAACCTGGGACCTTTCAGTCTGCAGGCCTATGCTCTATCCACTGAGCCAAACCAGTCTCGGCTGTTCTTTTTTTTTTTAAATTAAATCTTTATTATTCAGTTATTATATTTATTTCTCTTTTTCCCCTCCATAGCTCCCCTCCACCCAGCTTCCACCCTTCCCTCTATTCCTTACCTCCCTCTCGTTGACCTAATCTATAGGTGTATGATTTTTTTCCCAGTCTCTCCCTGTATACCCCTCACCCCTTTCCCCCTGAGAATTATCAGTCCACTCCCTTTCTGTGCTCCTGATTCTAGTATATTCACCAGTTTATTCTGTTGATCACACTTGTAATTCACTTAATTTTTAGATTCACTTGTTGATAGGTATGTATTTGTTGTTTATAATTTTTTGTCTTTTACCTTTTTCTTCTTCCTCTTCTAAAAGAGTACCTTTCAGCATTTCATATAATATTGGTTTGGAATTGAAGAACTCCTTTAGCTTTTTCTTATTTGTGAAGCTCTTTATCTGCCCTTCAATTCTGAATGATAGCTTTGCTGAATAGAGTATTCTTGGTTGTAGGTACTTGCTATTCATCACGTTGAATATATATATATTTTAATATATTTTATAGATTTTTTACAGAGAGGAAGGGAGAGGGATAGAAAGCCAGAAATATTGATGAGAGAGAGACATCAATCAGCCACCTCCTGCACGACCCCTACTGGAGTTGTGCCCGCAAGCAAGGTACATGCCCCCGGCCGGAATCGAGCCTGGGACCTTTCAGTCCACAGGCCAACACTCTATCCACTGTGCCAAACCAGTCTCGGCACATTGAATATTTCTTGCCACTCCCATCTGGCCTGCATTGTTTCTGTTGAGAAATCACCTGACAGACGTATGAATGCTCCCTTGTAGGTAATTAACTGTTTTTCTCTTGCTGCTTTTAATATTCTCTCTTTGTCTTTTGTTCTTGGTATTTTAATTGTGATATGTCTTGGATTCCTTTTATATGGGGTTCTGTGTGCTTCCTGGAGTTGTAAGTCTATTTCTTTCACCAGATGTGGGAAGTTTTCAGTCATTATTTCTTCAAATAGGTTTTGGGTATCTTGCTCTCTCTCTTCTTCTGGCACCCCCACAATTCTGATATTGGTACGCTTGAAGCTGTCCCAGACGCTCCTTACATTATCTTCACATTTTTGAATTCTTTTTTCTTCTTGCTTATCCAGTTGAGTGTTTTCTGATTCTTTATATTTCAAATTTTTTACTTGATTGTTGCCTTTCTCTAGTCTGTGGTTAGGACTCTGTATAATATTTTTTATTTCAGTCAGTGTATGTTTAATTTCTAGTTGGTCCTTTTGCATTTCTAGTAGGTCCTTTTCCATCTCTAGTTGGTCCTTTTTCATCTCCTCTTGGGTCTCGCTAACTTTATCCAACTTTTCTAGGATATTCTTGAAAAACCTTAAAAGCGTGGTTTTGAACTCTATATCCAGTCGTTTGTTTTCCTCCATTTCTTTTGTTTGTGATCCCTTCCCTTGTCTTGGCATTTTCACTATGCCCGGAGAACTTCTGTGTTGGATTCAGCCTTATGATACAAGACTTGCAAAACTGCAAAGGCCTCTCTGTTGAGCTTGGGATGGGTGGAGTCTCAGGGCTTAATGGACTGCCTTGCCTTCTAGTCGGCCCCGCCCTTCACAGCCCCCGAGTCTCACGTGACTGGGTAATCACTGGAGTGGTCCTTGTGTGCGTGTGTGTGCTCTCCCAGTCCCTCTAGACTGCTGCCCCTTCAACTCCCCTGTGCTCCGGGGCCATATGAGTCTGGGTCCCTAGGGTTTCACCCGAAAGTGGGGTTTAGTGGAATTAGAAGTGACACAGTTAGGAGAGTTAGGAGAGTCTGTCTCCCACCCACTCTTGAAAGCCAGAGGCACAATCAGCAGTCGGTCCTTCGCGCAGTGCCATGCGTGCCACCAGCCTCTGATCTTTTGCAATCCCCCTCAATTTCCGTGCACTTCTCCCTTTTCACAGTCCAAACTCCCCCCGTATGAGTTTCAGCTGGATCTGGGGTTTAGTGTGGTAGGATAAGGGGTTCAATGCCTTTGAGAGTCTCCATCTCCCTCCCGCCAGAGAAAGCCAGCCAGGTTTTCTCTGCGTGCGTCTCCGTACCTCAGCTTTTTGCAGCTCCTCTGGATCTCTGTGAGCCCCTCTCTTTCCTTCTAGTTGTAGAATTCCACTCAGCCAGCCTTCCTGTCGTTCTGGATGATGTCCATTCTGTCTTTTAGTTATAGTTTTGAAATTGTTGTGTGAGGCAGCAGTGTAGGTGTTTACCTATGCCGCCATATTGGATTCTCCCCTATATAGGTGTTCTTAATATTTTCTTACAGTCTTTTGTATTTCTGTGGTGTCAGTGATTACTTCTCTGCTTTTGTTTCTCATTTTATTTATTTGGGTCATCTCTCTTTGTTTCTTGATGAGGCTGGCTAAAGGTTTATCAATCTTGTTTATCCTTTCAAAGAACCAGCTCATGGTTTTATTGATGTTTCTGTATTGTTATTTTCACCTCTAAGTTATTTATTTCTGCTCTAATCTTTATTATTTTCTACCTTCTACTTAATCTGGGCTTTCCTTTTGGTCTCTTTCTAGTTCTTTAAGTTTTAGTTAAATAGTTTATTTTTTATTTTTCTTGCTTTTGAGGTAATGCTTTGAATTTCCCTCTCAGGGCTGATTTTGTTGTGTCCCAGAGATTTTAGGTTTTTGTGTGTTCATTCCATTCCCAGGAGATTTTTTTCCTTTTTTCTTAATATCATTGGTAACCCACACATTGTTTTATAACATGCTATTTAGTATCTATGTGTTCAAATGGTTTTTAGTGTTTTTACTGTCGTTGATTATTAATTTCATTCCACTGTGATCTGAGAAGATGCTTGATATGATTTTAATCTTCTTGAATTTGTAGAGACTTGTTTTGTGTCCTAACACATTGCCTATCTTTGTGAATGATCCATGTGCACTTGAGGAGAATGTATATTCTGAAGCTTTGGGGTAAAATGTTCTATACATGTCAAATAATCTATCTGGCCCGTATGTCCTTGAGAGTCACTGTTTCCTTGTTAATTTTTTGCCTGGAAGATCTAGCCAGTGAAGTCCCCTACTATGAATATATCATTTTCAGTCTCTCCCTTAAAGTACTATACATTTATAGCCTTTTCTTTCTCTTCCTCCCCCTCCCATTCCCCCTCCCCCTCCCTCTCCTCCTCCTCCTCCTCCCTCTC